>JAQFXU010004210.1:0-14064 GCA_034693705.1 Spatulosminthurus flaviceps
TAAGCATTACGAGATAGGTTTCTTCCGTTTTACGGAAGAAAAATTTTACGGACGGGTTCTATGTGAGTACACCCTTAAATAATTGAACTAACGTCCTCGCCACAACATTGGTGTTTAATAGTTTCTTAGTTTATTTACAATTCAAACATTTGGTTCAACGCCAGAAATTAAACGTATTGCTACCAACTCAATTACAGGTACATATTTAGTACGTGGAATTTCAGCAACAGCATTACCCAAACTATTTTAAGTAGATAGTAACTTGATAACAATAACACCACTACACATTCTATAGTTAACAGCTTATACATCATTAATTTCACAGTATGTGCTTTTTCAATTTTTGAATTTTTAAAATGGTGAAATGAATATAAACAAAACTGTCTGCTATGAAAGCTGAGCCTTAAAATCTCACAATCGAATCAAAACAAATTTATATTCAAAATTAAAACAGCGTTAAAGCTTTTCATAAGGAATGTTTCAAAATTTTGTAACGTGAATGAATTCGATGTCGTTATTGCTGCGAAATATAAAGTCAATTGGTAGAACAGATGACTAATAATAATAAAAATGTGGGTCTATACTCCGATTCATACCCGTAGAACTAACAGAGTCGTCAACATTCTTAAGCCTTTATTCAATTCTGTTACAAGTTTTAATGGTCACCCTATTTATAAGGAATCTTTCCACAAGCTGTCAAAGGTCAGGGGAAAAACCCAGTAGGCAACCAAACTCTTTCTTTGAGCCAAATTACAAACCAACCTGAGAATTCGAACCCGGGTACGACTCAGACGACCCTCGAATAAATCCGAGTCGATTGCCGCTACGCTAATGAAGCTCGTCGAGAGATGTAACAGTGTACTATAATAAGTAACGCCTTAATCGGCCAATCAGTAACAACCACATAAGTAGTACATTACGGGATCACTACTACATTAGTGAGTCTCACAATCACCAACAACATTAGTCGTCACAGTAATAATAATATTTGGATCATCATCAGGAAGGTTTCAGAACTCAAGCATAACTATCAACACCTACCATCCTCCCTTTATCTTATGTAATGCACATTTTTAATAACAGGACATTATTTATTTATAGTAAGTAACGTGTTACTCCTCTACGTGGCGGACGCAAGTTTCTTCCCTGGAAGTAAGAGTAGAGTTTGAAGTATAAGGGCCTCATTGCCTGCCAGTAGTTGAAAACACCTGCTGTTTTCGTTCTGATGTAAGTCGAAATCCTCGTTGTTTTCTCTAACTGGGCCATAGGGTTGTAAGATACAGTGAGGAGAGTCCTTATGTTCTAGCGCCTCACAGTGGTACGGGCAAACGTCCTAGTTGTGGTGTCTAGGATATTGCCCCTCCTGTTTTTGGTGATCACTTTCTTGCTGGGCAGCAGGTGATTCGTAGAAAATTGTGGAATCATTAGATGAAAGATCAATTAATTCAGGAACCTCGGTTAAGGGATGTCAACTATTTATTGTTATGATTAAAAAAGAAAAATGTCCCTGTTGTGGGAAAAATAAAAATGTTTCTGAGGCCTGATACTACTTTGATGTATATATGGATAGCCCTTTTATCGGCGGCTGCAAATTTCAGAAAACTCATTATTCACACGAATGTATAGGATCATAAAGATTTACAACAGTTTTAGCTATATTCTTTTTGTATATCTGAAAATGTGTACGTGCGAGTATTCGCTTATTAGGGTAATTATAAGGCTCCTGTATCAACCTCCCAGTAGATTGCCATCATCAACCGCTCTGTTGTTTATGTTTGTCTCATGTGAAGTTTATGTCAATCTCATTATTAAGGCGTCTCCAATTGTTAAATACTTTAAACAAGTTTTGATAAACACGAAATATATAAAACCAAATGTATACTAAAAATGCCGCGAATAGATGAAAAAAGATTCCGATATCTGTTTAAAATCTCGAATCATGAAATGAGAAAAAATGAAAATAATGAAAAGCAATTACCCAGTGTAGTTGAGAGAAATAATATGTGAAGGTATTACTCTCTGTAAAACAGTGCTAAGACTGAATGTTTTATTCATGCATTGGTCCTGGCCTTATAAACACCAATGTTATCATCCTACACTAAGCATTGAACATTAGCATAACATTACTACTGACTGTCATAGGACTTTATCAGGTAGTTAGCAAATCACACACATTAATATACTGTACAATAACAACACTAAAGAACAATAAAGGACTGTACCCTCATTAGAAGATTCTGGAACCAATATATATGTAAGTGTATATATCTATATACAAGCAGGACTATATATATATATATATATATATTACACACATATATATATACTCTATTCTTCGTGCAATTCCTCGTCAACGGGATCACCATGACTGGTAGAGGTGACCTGAGAGGATTCTTCCAAGTCATCTGTAGGAGGTAGAGGAGTAGAATTGTTCCAGTCGATGTCTTCCCAGTTGATGGGATCTGGGATGTAAGAGATCCATGACTCACTGTCCACTGACCGAGAATCGTCAGTCTCTTTCTCTTGCATATCTCCATCCATGGCTGTGTCATCCCCGGATGGGCTTTATGGGTTCCAGACAGGAGATTCTCCTGCAGGACTAGACCGCGGCGAGAACGTGAGATGTGAGTGCACACTTGGATCATAGATAATAGAGTCTGAATCATCTTGTTCTTCTTCTGATGATATTTCTTTAAATTTAGGAGAGTTTGGAGCATCTTATTCTTCTTCTGATGATATATCTATTAGTTCCCGAGTGTCCTCTTAGTAACAGATCATCTGAAGAGTAGACATCCATGAGATCTGGAACCTCCGCCTCAGACTCCTCAGCAGAAGAGAGATCCATGATCTCTTCTCCGACTTGGGATGAAATTTCGAATGATAGCTCTGGAATGTCCATTGTTGAATGATGACAATAAGTGTAGACTGGAGAATTTTTGATCAGGCAAACTTGCAACACAACGGCTGACAAGCATTGCTTTGTCGACCGGCGTTCCCATATAATCCAGGCTTCTGGCAAGTCCCTCGAGTTCCCGGAACGCCTGAAATGGTGAACCGTCAATGTTCATCTGGTAAGTGAAGAACTTTTGTAGAGTTACCTGCTTATTGAGCGTGCTGCTATCGGAATTGACTTGCTCCAATCGCTCCTACATCTGCTCTGCTGTTGTGCAATCATAGATATGATTCGTTTGG
The DNA here is from genome assembly GCA_034693705.1 of Spatulosminthurus flaviceps. NCBI lineage: Eukaryota > Metazoa > Arthropoda > Collembola > Symphypleona > Sminthuridae > Spatulosminthurus > Spatulosminthurus flaviceps. The sequence continues at coordinate 3,193 of JAQFXU010004210.1, forward strand.
ATTTCGTCCAGGGTAGAAACCAAAATTGCCCTGGCCTCGAGATCCTTCTTGTTCCATTCGCCTTGTGCAGCGTTAAGGACATCATCGGCAATCGGGTCCTGTTCCGATTGCGTGGGGTGTTCTTCCGTGCCATTCACGATATTCCAAGAGCCCCGTTTCTCTAATTGCAAGGCCATCTGCAATTTATATCTCTTGAAATTGCCTTCGCTCAGCTTCACAATCTGGTTCACTTCCAAAAGTCTCGACATATCTGCTCGCGAGATATTTTTCTAGGGCGTATCCTTATACACTTCTGCGAGATTTTCAATCACGGGATCCCTTTGTCTCTGCAGTATCCTTCTGTGGTCATTCGAGGTGTCTCCTTGTAGGTCAGTGAACTTGAAAGGTCAGGGTGCTGTCAAAAATTACTCCTAGGTATCGAAATTGGTTGAATGGCTCAATTGTAAAGTTATTGATTTTTAACTCCTGAATTTTCTCATGAATTTTGTCATGAGATTTGTGACAAATTAAAAACTTTGTTTTGTCAAAATTTATGGATAAAATCATTCCTGCGTACCAGTTATTTAAACTATTTAGAATTTCTGAGAAGTTATGCACTAGCTCAGTTATATGTTTTACAGACAGGTAAAATACAAGGTCATCAGCAAACAACTTGTACCAAGCATTTTTTAATGAGGTTCCTACGCCATGGAGTAGTAGATGGAAAATAAAAGTGGAGATAAGATACTACCTTGGGGACAGCCTCTGTTTAGTACAAATTGCTCTGAGATGAAGTTTCCCAATTTAACTTTAAATGTACGATTGGAATAAGATCAATAATAAGATAAAATACGCACATAAATAGGTACTGCATAACTTTTGGGTTAATATTTATTTCTTTTAATTTTCGGAGCAAAGGTATTGGTCTAATTGAGTGGAAAGCCTTTCGTAAATCAACAAATACTGCTCCAACTTTATACCCAACTTTATCTAGCTCTGATAATATTTCATGCGCAAGTATGGTTGTGGCAGTTTGACACGATCTATTTTTTCTGAAGCCGTGCTGATTTTCGTCAAATAAGTTATTACCTTTTATAAATTCATGTAATTTATTAAACTTGATGTTTTCTAATATTTTATTTAAAACGGGAAGTACAGAAGTTGGGCGAAAATTACCTGCACTTCTTTTGCAAACTTTTCCTTTATAAATTTGGCTCAATGAAAGTGGTTTCTTCCTACTGGGTTGTTCCCCTGACCGCTCAGACTTATGACCGCTTGCGCGAGGATTCCTCATAGATAAGGTAAATCATTAAAACTTTGTAACGCGAATTGAATAATGGCTGAAGATGATTTACAACTTTTAAGACCTTCGGGTATGAATGGGAGCATAAACTTCACTTACTGTGAAACCCTTTACCGATTACCACTTCCATTTCCTTATTCCAAACTTAAGGTTGATGCTATTAATAAAACATGTATGAATCTAAATATGTTGTCTGTATATTGTAAAATGTTATTATAAAGTCCAAAATAAAAGAAAAGGAAGCAAAAAGAGTTGATGCAATTGGGAAATTTAAGTATTTGATTTCACAATAGTTATTGAATGAAAGATTGTAATTCATACGTAGTACACAATTGGCGTTCACAAAAATTCACTGTTTAAATTGTCACTTTAGTCTTACTGAGGGGAGACCAGTCGTCATGTACTGACTCAGAAATAACACGTTAATAAAGTCGAATCTGAATCTGAATAGAATAAATAACATAAATGTTGCATGCATATGTGAAAAAGTACATTTGGCTGTTGCATGTTGTTAATATGTATTTATAACACAAAAATAATTTAGTCCAAAATTTAATATAAAATTTACCTGCTGCTATATACTTTTTTTTAATCCTGTGCATATCTTCATTTTCTTATGTTCCTTGGTTTGGCGATAACTACAAAAAGATTTAATGAGGAGCCGCCCATCTGAATACTAAATGCAAAATATAAATACAGCAAGTCCTAAAGAAACTAAACGTAGTAATAAAATTCTCTGCGCTTTAGCCGAGCTTAAAGAAAAGACAAATGTTATGTCCTGGGAAAATCCTCGCGCGTAAGTTCCAGTTGACACATTAAAATGTTTTAGTACGCTGCTCTCAAATATGATATTAAAAAATGTATTCCTATACACATGCGTAAATTGGTTAACAATTTCAGAGGAACCCAGGTCCTGGAAAATATTATACATACATCAATTCCCCAAAGATACCATAAAATCCCCAATACGCTTGGTACGGGCTCAGTTCTTCCTCACTGCAAACACATTTCCATCCCTCATAAGAATAAAGCCAAGAAAAAAATTTTGAAATGGGGGACAATAATTTTGTCTTGCCAAATTAACAACGATACTTTGTTTTTTGATTAAATTATCCCTAACCCCCTCGTAAGTAGTAATTAGCTTCACAATTGCGCTCTTCCTTAGACCTTTAAGGTGTTCAGATTGAAGGAAGGGACTTTTTCCGTTGAAAACCATCCAATTTTCAAATGCAGGTTTAGGGGCGACAACCATTCGGAAATTCTTTTCCCAGAATTCCTTGTGAAACTCTTGATGCTCGTGTCTTCAGGGACAATCAAACTACCTTCGTGAAAAGCCAAATACGAATTTGAAATGACAATGGCCAACAACATCCACAGAATTAAAATTGTTTTCGACAATCCTGAAGCAGGCGATTAGTTTATAAGGAGAGAAACAATGGTCAAATATTTTTCACAAAAGGTGTACTTTTTTTGCTCCTTTTTACCCAGTCCGTCAGATGCCCTTGTTCTCATCAAAAATGCTAATATTCATGTGACCAAGAGGAGGAGTAGCCAAATCCAAATATCAAATGGCTGAAATATTCGAAGAAGATTATTTGATGACCAATTCTTGGAATAGCATTGCATAAAACTAAATGTGCTTGGTTGAACTAATGCAGCAGCTTGGACATTAAACATGGCGGAGAAGATTTCAGTGTCGATCGTAATACCAGGTTCTTCGAAGGGTATGTTTTCTGAATTCCTATTCAGCTGTTCATCCGCTGGAGTTGCATTCAACTTGCCCACTATTTCCGTGACCAATTTAAGTACAGGGTCGTGAAGGACCGGTGAAGGACAAATATGTGATTCCAAATGCGTCTGCAACATTTGATGTATGTTCATTTTCTTAATAATTTCCCATTTACATTTTGTTATAGTTTCCGTTTCGGTATACAATATGTGCACCTTCCTTTGGTGGAAATTTTTCCTTCCACGAGAATCTTCTAAGTTTCTAAACAACTCATTTTGATCATTGGAATCGTCAAAGCAATCTTTAAACCCTTTTTGAGAAATTTCTTGGGAGCAAATAAGCTCATTTTCACAGTATTTTTCAAGATAAAACATTTTCTCGATATTGTAAAAATAATTATTGTTTTGAATTCTGGTGGAAATTTCAAATCCAAGAATGTTAGCATGGCCGATCGGCTATTTATTCATTTGTTTCTGAATGCCTTGGGTGTTTGAAAGGGATACCAGAATTATTAAATTTTGTGGTTCAAATTTCAGGAAAATTTCCCTTTGGAGTTTAATCTTGCGTCGATTCCTTCCACTGGCAAAATTTGCATCTAAGAATTTGATGGAGCATGAACGTTTCAAATCTTTATTTCGACCGGGCTTATGGATTTGAAAGAGAATCAATGGAATTTGAGAGATAAAAGCGTTGTGAACAAAATAAGCGTTGTATTTTTCTGTTATTTCGCTGGAATTTTGTGGGTTGCTTATGAAGCGGTAGATATTGCAGAGAGACATTTTTTCCAGGAATTTTCCTATTGGAAATTGAGTGGTTAGTTGGATCAAATTTGAAAATATGGTTAAAATAAGAAGAATTACAACTGATATTAACAATACGGACTTCATTGTGAATAGCAAGTTAGGTAAAAAACATTTGAGACAACTAAAAATTCTGTGAAGAATATTATTTCCTTTTTGGTAAAATACTGACCTGCCTGGGATAAAGCACTTAGGAGCGTGGACTAATTGCAAAAAATATTTATGCACGGTTTAATTCAGGGAGCAAAAGTTAGTGAAATGCCCCAAGACACAGCACGCATGGTAATTTTCTCTGTTGAAATTGAACCCATAAATAACTTACAATTAGATCAACGCAATACCCATGTTATTTACATTGGGCTTGTGTTGAGTCCATATTGCCAAACATTGCATTAGGTCCGTAGACACGGAAATTTTTGAACCCACATGAACTCACATTTCCATGAAATAAAATCATTTCAAAGTTTAAACCCAAAATAATATGGAAATTCCTCGTAAATATTTTATCAAATAAACAGCATAACATGATTTTACCTCTCATTACTTGCAATATCGTAAAAATTCTAATCCTTTTAAAAATGGCACGTAAATTGCTTAGAACATCCCACGCCTTTTACATGTTAATTCGTACATAGAACAAATTTGTGTGTACACAAATTTGCTCCATAGCAAACATACTCTTACAAAATTATTTGCAAAAACTGAGCAATTTTACCTCAATTGTTTTGCCCATGCATTTATATCGGGATTTTTGTTAGGAAGATTATATCCCGAATATTTTTACTCAAATTGTCTCTACTTGTTGTTGTTACTGACTGAAATTGTTTCTACTGACTCTATTTGGGAAACCTTACAATACGACCAGCTGTAGATTGTGAAAAATTATTAGTTGTGTGAAATAAAGTAAGAAGGGAGAACATGTTAAAATTCTGATTCTGAGTTTCTGAGTATTCAAAAACACTTTAAATCTAGAACCAACTCGACTGATGTAAAGTGATGAAAAAAATTGAAATAATGAAAAACCAATATGAATTGTTTATTAATTTTATACACATATATTCCATTTGATTTTTTTTACAGAACCTAGCAATTACTCTTTGTTGCGTATACAGGATATTGAAAATACAGGAACAGTTTACTCACCAAGACTCTAATATTTTTTAGCTCCCTCTGAATATGATTAAAAAGCCAAGAATCGATTTAATATCCAAGGTACATATTCATGTGTTATCGGCTCCCGCCCATTTCTTTGTCAAAAGTTGAACAGCTTGTGGCCAAAATTTATACACACGCACCAATAGAATCCGTAATCAATTTAAGACGGTTAAACCGGAAAACAACAACTTAAACGAACACTAATAACGTTTTGGGGAAAGGAATGCTTGCCTGAACCGAATTTGTTTGAGAGGAGCAAGTTGCAACAATATGAAATAGTTACAACTCATTTTGGCTTATAATAATATCACATAACAAGCAAACCAATAACATTATTTGAAATTAAATTGAGCATCGTTAGAACCATACTCTTATCCACATAATACATAGATCCAACATGAACCCTTATGGGCTTGCCACTCCTCTTAAATCTTTTAAATTCTTCCGACTCTTTCAATCCTGACCAACTCCTCATCATCAAATCAAAATCTTCCCCTACAGCCCCCAAATATGTAAACACTACCACGAGATATACTAAAATCACACACGTGACTCCACCAGCAAAATAAGCGAGGAAACCTTGAAACCTTATGACCCCATAAATTGCACAGGTTACCCAAGCCGTGAAAATCCATTCATTCGCTGGGAGTACGAGTGGACTGAATAATTGTGTCATCCACATCTCAAAAACTTGGAGCATTCGTCCAAGTTTCATTAACTCCTCGGGTGTTCGTAGCTTGTCATAGGTTTTATAATTCTGTCTGCCACATCTAAAAGTTATAAAAATGAAATTTTTGCAATTATTGTATAAATTTTGTTATAAAACAAAAATATTATTACGTTGCTTCCTGAAAAGCTTCTCGAAGTGTACATAGAATTTCCATTCCCGGGGCGCCGTAGATGAACATTGTGGAAACCCATGTGACCATGAGGTACATGGAGAGGAGAAGCTGGATAATATAGATTGGTATCAAATATAGGAAGGGCCAGTCCTTTATGTCATCGATGATTAGCGAGATGAATAGAACTGGGATGTGCGGGTTTAGCATGGTAGTAATGTACCAGAGAATTTGAATACCTATGGAACCCCACCATAGGAAACATACGAAGACTCCTGCTGTATCCTTGAGCATTTCATGTGCGGGAGAGGAATATGATTTGATGAAATACCTTTCTGGAAATTTTAAATCCCAGTTTATTAATGAATAAATTTTAAACAAAAGCCTTCGCAAAATTCAGATGATCATAACAAAAGTACCGTCAACCAATAAGCTGGTCATATTTACAACAAAAAAGATGGCTACTTTAATTATGCAAGTACTTTAGACTAAAATTCATTATGTACCTTTCATTTGTTTGACGGTGTCGATATATTGACGATAGTAAAGCGGGATCTCCTCAAATGATAAAAAAGTATTGAGTTGAAGAACAAGCAAAAGTACCATGCAGGTCAGGCTTATGCAACATATCACAAAATATGTGCTACTCTCCGTTGATTCCGCGGAAATCCCATAAAAATGCATCCACCGAAATAGAATAAAAATTTGGCAGAACCATGTGAAACCTACAAAGAACCACCAACCAATCCGACTCTTCCGTGTCCATTTCAGTTCTATAGTGTGAGCTTGCTTGTCATAATGGTATGGCACATAATTCAAGTATTTATTGAACCAAAAGCCAATGTAAAAATACTTTGCTGCAAGTGGGCCCAACATTTTCTGCTTTGACTTCTGATTGTGAGGTTTTGCTCAAAATTTTTAGGATATATACCTATTTCACGGAAGAATTTCTTATTTATTATTATTTATTATTATTATTTCTGAGGAAGATTACTGATTGTAGTCGAAAGCTTGGAGATTAATAAATGTGATTCATATTAAAAACCACGTATTCCAATTATTAAAATGGTTGATAAGAATTTCTTGTTAAAAATGTCAGATTTCATAAGTATTGACGAAAATATTTTCGAAAAATGTTCGTAACTCCTCGGAACAATAACTCTGCTGAGGAAAAGTTTGTAAGGGGATGAATATACGCTGAACAGTACTGAATTAAATTGAAACCGTCTTCGGGAATAACCATTTTATATGTAAGGAATTGTTGTTGTTTCAATTTATGAAATTATCGTACTCAGGTAATGCCTCGGATCCATTACTATCAAGTCGGATGACACGAATATTTGTTGTTCATAAATTGGGAAAAATGATTTCTTCATTCAGCTACAACTTTATATTCCTACCTTTATTAGCACAAATTAGAATATTGTGTATAAAATTAAATAAAAATAATTTCATTATTTGACAAAATATATTCCTACTGTTTTTAAAACTTACAATTAGATGACTAAATGCACTTTAGGTTCAATAGGTTGTATTAATATTTAAACAAAAAGTACTATGTACAGAGGCTTTCAATATGATTAACCTTTGCTTTGTCAGAAACAATTTCGGTAAAATTCCTTGGACAATAATTTTATTGACAATACTCTCGGAACAAATGAAGAATGAAGAAAAAAGAATATTAATTAATTAATTTTAATAATAAATTTCAACTAATTGTACGCTATAGGTGAAAACAGTGGGAATTACGGGCACGGGCAAAATAATGGAAGGAAATTCTTTTAAACGACTTATGAGCCTTACACTTGTAATAGCTCAATAATCTACTACAATAATTGTGAAAGATACCAATTATTTTTCTTCAAAATCGCTATTACCTTTTAAGTAAGGGAAGAGGTGATGGGATGAATTTAGCAATGCTCACCACGGTTTTTGGCGGGTTTGCCATCAAATCCACATCCCGCTATATTTGCCATCCATTAAAAGATAAAAATACAACCAACAGCCATTTAACATCTTTAACCATTTATATTGGCTATTGAGCTTATTACGAGCTGTTCAAAAGATACAAACAGGACCAGTTTTAAGAGTTCATCCATTGCAGAACCACAGGGTTCGACGGTAATAGTAAATCCAACATTGTTTTTTGCCCTGCTTTAACTTTTGACCCAAGCATGGGAATGTAACCATGCATCCCAATTGTGTAAGGAATTTTTTTCAGCTTTTTAAATTTCTACGGAAGATAGTTTGTTGCTTAAAGATAGATGACATACACATACAGAAGAAATTAAAATAGTAAAAATCCCAGTACTACTACTTTGCAAAACATCCTTCCCCTTTAAGTTAGCATAGGAAGATTTGCAAAATTTTGTAGTTAAGAAGTAGATTGCAGGAGAGAGAGAGAGATAAAAACGAGCATTAGGTATGCACATTATTTGTTATTGGCGATCTAGTACAAGTTTGTGTTGAACGTGCAAACATGAATAAATGTACAAATTGGCTATTGTAATGATGAGAAAGTACAGTAACAAAAATGCATTAAGCTTTGCTGCCATGAAATCTAGCGTGCAACACACACGAGTATCAATGAATCCTCTGTACAGCTTAAAGAGCGTAAACAATACTAATTGATACAAACTATAGTACATACAAAGTTCGTGTGACTCACTCGCAATCCTCCTTTAGAGTCAGAAATAGAATCCCAATGCATATAACGTTACTAATTTATTTAGCTCTATTACATAGCTCTAGCCTCTTCAAGATAGTTGGACCATATCACAAGATCCAGCACTACGTAACTTCAGCCCTCCACGTGTGTGTATATTAGTACATAAAATGATTCTAAAACGAGTACACATATGTTTAGTACACACACAAAATAAAGCTATAACTTATCCCTAAAATTATTTTCCAGCATATAATGTCAGAGCTATTTGAAATGTTTGCCAAAAGTTTTATATATTGCATTTGCCAAATATCCAGGGGTATGCAATTGTATTTTCCATATTTCGTCTGCTGAACGTTAGATGAGATGGTCAAGATGTTGGTCACAACTGGAGAATTATGAGCCTTTGGTGTAAATTTTGGTGTCACAGGTCAAAAATTTGGTGGACAGTTTCCTATGGTACCATGTGTTTAATTTTTGGGTCCTTCCAAATTTAAACAAGTTTGGTTGATAATGTTTGGAAAGAAATGGTCAGATCGATAATTGACTCGAAATTTTGAACGGTTGATAAATTGATATTGTATTGTATGTATATTGCCCCGAATGGAGAAATATTTTCTATGGCTTAGTTTATAAGAAATCTGACCCTGGTATTGTTATGTATAGTAATTATTACAGTAGATTCTCTATATAGTGGAATCCAAGGGATCCCAGAAATTCTGCCACTATACAATAGAGAGATGCGACTGTAGCGTTCCAAGCATTTTCCCTATTAAGATTTAAGGTCATGCTAATTCTGAAGGCATCATCTCAAAATTAGAAGAAATTCCATTGATTTATGTCAAAACTTAATTTTGAATTCATACAACATAATATCTTCTCGTTTCTTGACTAAAAATATGCATTTTTTTGTTCAAAACGAGGGGAAATGACCTTAAAAAGCCCAAAATTCTTCAAAAATCTGCCACTATACGGAGATTTTCAAAAAACCCTGCCACTATAGCGTATACCTTAAGCATGGGGAATCTCTGGGAAGGATTTTAGTCTGCCACTGTAGATGAAATGGCATCTTAGGGGAAACCACGGTATAGGGAATCTACTGCATTATAATGCATTTGTTATGCTCAGTCGATAACGATTATATGTCATATAGATAGGTTTTAATCTCATTTGAGTCAACAGCTAATTGTAAGTAAGGACTTTTAGAGAGCACGATTAAAAACATCATTGTAAACATATTTACTTTCTGATGATTTTGATAACGACTTTAGCTGAAAGATGAGTAGACTATGAAGATAATGACTCACAAAAATAGCATTTGAAAATCACGCACTCTAATGAATCATGATGTAATATTATCATATCAGTTCAGGGTAAATATTTTTCCGGAAAATTTTCCTCCTGTAACTTAAAACCCAAGGATCATTTTCATTTAATTTTCAAGAGAATAAGCGAGAATAATTTTGTGTTTTCCTTGAAGATTATAAAGCTACATACAATTTAGAATTTATTTTCTTATGCCCCGATTTCAGTCCGCCTATCAAAAAAAGGTATTTTGGCATTATTTTGACCATGTGTTAATTTTATGCTTATTGAAATCGTTGATAATTATCATTAGAATTTCAGCAACTTTCCAGGATATTTAGTTAGTTGGTATTTTTATATTTAAGAATTTATTTGTTTACAGGCTTTTCAAAATATGTATATCCTCAGAAAGGAAGGAAAAAATGAAGAAACGGCGTGTCTACAACAAATTATTCTTTTCCAATACAAAAAAAGCTGTTTTCAACACATGCAAGATTTAACATACGTCCACCTTTTTTCTTTGTAAGTAGTGATCATCCCAACTTTCTTTCTCTCGTGCTAATATGATAATTACGCTTAGGCATGAATTTCAAATGAAAACTTTTTCACTTGTTTTTAAATTCCAGATTGCGTTCAACTCTCAACACCAGCTTCATCATGCGGCCCAACCTTTGCCCACGAAATCCCAGAAGAAAATCATTTTGAAAACCAAAGATGGCACCTTTCTGGTTGGAAGAAAACAGTAATAAGAGATAAATATATTTTTTTAGATACGATAATTTTTACATTTAAATTTATAAAGAAATTTATAATTTACATTGAAAGGGAAACTCAAAAAGTTATTAGACTTTTTTAATTTTTTATCACGGTTCATATATTTTTTTCCATAATAGCGCGCGAACTGCAAAGAGTGACACACCTACAAAAACTGCTCCGTAAAATTCACCAAAAAAGTGTCAAAAAAGGTTTATTACAAACCAATAAAAGTCAATACGTGAATAAATACAGAAAGATAAGTAGTGAGAAACAAAAATTAAATCCAAAAGTTACATAAATATAGTGATTACGTTAAATTAATTACTGCACTGAACTGATAC
>JAQFXU010004211.1:0-14064 GCA_034693705.1 Spatulosminthurus flaviceps
ACTTATGGAACGTATAAACCAAAATTTTACATGTAAAATTTTCATCTATACGTTCTATAAGTGCCATAAGTTTTATACAGGAGATACGTAAAAAGCTGCGCTAACTGTCTATTATTTTTGCAAGATAATTTTTGTATTTTTTAATGTGAGTGGTCCGAGACAGCGTTATACCTAATTGTAAGTAAGCACTTACATGTGTGAAACAATTTATGAGGGTGACAAGATTTTGTTCGTAAACAACTCCACAACCTCCATGGCAGGACTTAAACTAAAGGTCAAACTAGTTACGAATGATAAAAAATTACAGCGTATATAAGTTTAAATGATAAATCGCGATCATGTTTACTCTGCTTACTGAATATAAACTGTGCGTAAAACTGATCAGACAACATTTAATTTTTATTCGCCGTACATACTTTGACAATTCCATAAGACTTGACTTGAATATTAATGACATGCGAAAAGAATTTAAACTGGAATGACCAGATCAAGTTATCCAGATGAAAACAGGTGTTGTCAAGTCATGTGACGGACACACCTCCCTTTCTTTATTATGCCTATGTATCCAAACATCCCATCACATTTTTACGCAATGCAATTATTTAAATCTACTTAACGGAAAATTTTTCTCCGTAGTATATTATTTTACCTTGTGTCACGTCAAAGTCGTTTCAAAGTGAACAAATCAGTTCGTATTTTAATTCTGTGCATCATGGACGTCATTGAAGGAGATTTGAAGGTAAATAATTTTTTGGAAACAGTTTTACATGTTGAAATTCAAAGTCAAGAATAAAATTGTTAAATGCATTAATTCGAAGTTTTCAATTTAGTTTTAGAAAAGTTAACAATAGTTTAGTCTACCCAAAAAAACATGTGTGAATTTGTATTTTCCAGTATTTATCAGGATTTGGTTCAGAATTGGCTAGTGAAGATCCTCGTTGTCCGGGATCCCTTCCAAAGAAGCAGAATAATCCTCAACGTTGTCCCTATGGCTTGTACGCAGAACAATTGTCAGGAACAGCTTTTACGGGTAAGTAAACGAATTAACTTCTAATTGTAAGTCTTGGGGACGCTATTAATATAATTTGTATAAATAATATTATTTTCAGTCGCTGCGTCGATAGCTGCAAAATATTGGAGTTTTATTTAAGATTTTTGTGAATTTGGTTTATTCATAGCGCCTCGGAGTGCAAACAAAAGGAGTTGGCTCTACCGAATTCGACCATCTGTTCTTCATGAAGAATTTAAAAGTCTTGCTAAAAGTGAAAATGGAGTCGTGCCTGATTTTACACAGTTTCCTCCTGAGCCGAATCAGGTATATTTAAAATTGTATTTACGTATGTGCAATTTATTAATTCAATATTGTTTGTTTATTACGTTGTACTATACGTAAGTTATTTAAAATTGTAATTGATTTGGTCAGTTGAGATGGCTACCATTTGACATTCCAAGGAAAGAAGAAAATGAAGTGGATTTTGTAGAAGGTTTGAGAGCGATTGCTGGGGCTGGAAATGTACACAGTAGGAATGGACTTGCTATTTACGTGTACACCTGTAATGTATCAATGAACAACAAAGCCTTGTACTCTGCAGATGGTGATTTTCTCATCGGTAATATCACACAATGCCCTTTCTCTCCCCTTTCATTCTTCCAATGTCAAAGCTCCTTCAAATAATTATTTATCGGTGTAAACATGCTTTTTCAACCCTCTAACTCTCAACATCAACAACTGCCTTTCTCAAAACTAACAGTACTATTTACTTGGGTCGTCAGTATTTCTATATATAGTTTAATACATGTGTTTGTATATTCATAGCGTTATCTCACAATTTATTTTTTTCATTTCAATTGATTTCCAGTTCCACAGCAAGGGATATTGGACATTAGCACGGAATTCGGCAACATGGTTCTTCAACCGGGCGAAATCTGCGTTATTCACGTAAATACACATAAGTAATAACAATTCATGTTTAAGTATGGATATTAAAGATTAATTGAGCTAGAAATATAAAATTATTATGATGGAAATCCTGCTTAAAAATACTTTTTTAAAAGTAAGGTAAGTTTACACAAAATCCTATTGTAAATGCTTAAATGCCTATATGAGTACAGCAAACGTAAAATGTTTCACAGGAGATTTTATCATATAATACTGAATATGTGAAAAACTATTGGCAGATCAAATTTCTATGAGCATGTGGTAATAGTCGGATATTTTATTGGTAGTTAGTTTCTACATATACGTAGACGTACATATTATGTAGGGGAGGTCAGAGACTTGGGTAGACGGAAAAGAGTGGCTGAGTATTACGCACTGAAATGTTTTAATGATTTTGAAAGGAGAACATTGTTTTCACGAGACACGCGTTTCAGTTAGCGATGAGAGTCGTAAAATTTTACGATTATGTAAAAGTTGGAACAATGCGTTGACTCTCTACTCTGGAAATGTACAAAATAGTTTACAAGTCACTTCGGCACGTTCAAGTAACTACAAAATTTTGATTTTTCAACAACGTACTTTTTTACTATCCTCTACACATTAACGTGTCGCTAATAAATTTATTGTGAAATAATATTATATTATTACTGTGATAGAATCAAAGGTTGAAAATTCTCATAAAAATGAGTTTAAGTAAAATGTTAGTTTTTGCAATTTTTTAAATTACTCCAATTTTCGGTAGGGATTAGAACACTGTAACTTTGTGCCATGCAGATTGCGTAGGTGAGAATGTTGGTATGAAACAGTACGTCTTTACAATATTGAGCATTAAAGTAAATTGTGAGGTTTTAGAATTAGATCATACTTAAAAAAAATATAATATTGGCTTAATATGTAGGTTTATATTGTTATGTGTAAGATATGTGGGAGGATGTTAAATGAGTGGAAATATGGACGGATGCAATATTGAGTTTATAGCCGTTGTATGATTATGAGGCATGTGTAAGTTTTGTGTGAAGTGGAGTGACACGGGATGTAATTTGGGAGTTGAGAAATGAAATGGTTGTAATGAAGAGTAATTTGAAGGGAGAGGACGGTATGTGTGGGTATGTGGGGGGTATGGTGTGCGGGTGGGGGCGCATGATACTTTGAGAATTGGTTAAAGTGGCAATTAAATTGTTACGAGGGCAGGCTCATTGACTAATGACTAATCAAACGTGGGTTGGTTGTATGCACAGCAAGGAATGCGGTTTTCCATTCAAGTACGTGGACCAACTCGGGGCTACGTGCTCGAAGTTTTTGGAACACATTTCGAGCTCCCTTATCTCGGTCCGATCGGTGAGTTCCTCTTGATAATAACATTATGTTCGACTTATGCTTTTCCCCAGCCATATCATATTACTTGTAATTTCTCCGTATGTATATGAAATGGGCAGCGTAATCTCTGAGCTATATGAATGTGTAGGAAAAAGTAATATAGGGAAATGAAAGAGAAGGTGAGTTGCACACCTTTTCCGCGTACTGGTGTAATCGGCCCATTCGACCTTTTTAATAGTATGTCATGCTGCCTATTATTATTATCATGATTCCAGTCTCAGAGGTCTGTATAAATAATCCAATAGAGGAAATTTACAAGTGTCTAAATGGAGCTGTGGGAAAGTCCAGCTTTCCCAAGCTTGTACGTAGGAAAAATTATTTTATATACATAGTGAGGAAGGAAAAATGAGCTTCGGTCGTTCCTTCAAAGTCATATAGAAAAACTATTTAATTTTTAAAGGAATAACTATAAATACAAAAGGTTAAATTTTTCAGGGGCTAATGGTCTTGCAAATCCTCGAGATTTCCTCCATCCCACAGCCCGGTTTGAGGATATGACGGGGAAGTTTGAGATTGTGGCTAAATTCCAAGGGAAACTTTTTCATGCTCAGCAGAATCACTCACCTTTTGATGTGGTGGCTTGGCACGGAAACTACGTCCCTTACAAGTACAACTTGGACAATTTCATGACCATCAACAGTGTTTCCTTCGACCATGCCGTATGTTCTCCTATTATCTTTACATTTTTTTTCAATTCCCAAAGTTTCGACTTTATAGTAACATCTTCCCTCAAGTGTACTTCTCCAATCTGTTCGTCTCTCTGCTAAATGCTTGTCTATAAAAAGTCTTCTGGAAGAGCACTTGACACCTTGGGAAAAAAGAATGTAATCGTGTGATTTGGCAGCTTTAGCAGTGCGTTTCCACGAGTATTGTCAAACTTGAGGTTCAAATATATATGTATATTGCTATAGAGCTAAATGTATAGGAATATCGTAAAGCTCCGAGTTTCTCATGTAATTGCTACTCTCTCAATATTTTCTTTTTTTTTTAACAGGATTTTCTGGAAATAATCTCATATTTGGAGCTTGGTCAATTTTTTAAATGTAAAATTTGTTCTACAATTTTCGGAAAATTTGAGGATTTTACTAGTTTCAAGGGGGGAGTTAAAAATTTTAAAGAGAATTTTGATTAGACTAATTGCTTCTGTGTAAATGCGTTTGTTTCTTGTAACTCCGGCTTTAAAATTCATGCTATAAGTAAGCGTATTATTGTGAGAGCCATGTAGATGACCATTAAGGCGCTTAGGAAATCTCTCGTGCTCTTTATTAAGAGATTTAATTTTGATAACAATATATGCAAATTAGCGAACTAAGGAGAAACTTAAGCTTTTGTGAAATTTTGCTAATTGGAAAGTAAAAGGGTGTAATAAAAAGAGAAATAGCGTAAAAGCACAAGGTGGAAGGCTTTAATAATGTGGTTAGGTACAAGAAGTATGGAATGATGGAATTGTAGTGCATATTATGCATGAGACTATACACATAGTATAGCGTTAAGAAGAAATAATAATAATTGTGCTGTTGTTGGTTTGAAACTTAGGATCCATCAATCTTCACGGTGCTGACTGCCCCTTCGGTTCAGCCAGGAGTTGCCATTGCCGACTTTGTCATTTTTCCTCCGCGCTGGTCCGTGGCTGAGAATACCTTCCGTCCGCCCTACTACCACCGTAAGACCAGCTCTATACACACGACACATACTACTACTCTTTTATAAAAACCATCCATCATTTTCTCACCCTACCTTTTATGTATGTAATGTGTAGAAAGTACCTATTGATCTCCCCCACCTCAACCTCAGCCCCTGCGACTCACATTTCATCGCACTTGACCCCATGCACATTCCCTCGCCTCAACACTATGCCTCTTTAGTACTCAATCTTTTCTGAATAAATCAATGAGCGTTATTTAGTTGAGAAAAATCTTTATCTGTTAACAGCTCGTATGTATATAGAGAGACCCTCATCATTTATCATATAGTTTCCTTGAACATTTCCCCCCCAAAATCCTTTCACCTTGACATATGTGATCACCCTCGTGAATATTTAGCTTTTTTCATGTGATTTTTTAGAATAAATGTGTGTGTGTGTGTGTGGATTGGATAAAAAAGGGTAAAATGACTGTTCTTTGATGGTTTTTGGTTTTTTGAGCAGGAAATTGCATGTCAGAGTTCATGGGACTCATAAAAGGAAATTATGAAGCGAAAGCCGAAGGATTTGCTCCTGGAGGAGCTACTCTGCATCAAATGATGACTCCGCACGGTCCAGACGTCCAATGTTTCCAAGGTGCAAGTACTGCCAAACTTGAGCCTACTCGAGTGGCTGAGGGAACTATGGTGAGTATGTAGATAGATATAAATGGATATTTTTTTCCCTTGATAATAATATTGAAGAGGAGCCCTGATAATCCTACCTTGAGCCTGAGGAAGAGTAGAAAGAAACATTTAGATCTTAATCTCATTAAGACTCAAGTTTAATCAATCCTCATCCATTTTTTTCCTAGGTAAAGTTACAGAGGTAGCGCTGTATATTTTTTTGTGTAGCGTGAATAATTATTAGGTAGAGAAAAAAACCTGGAATTATCAACTTTATACGGGAATATTAATATTAGAATTTGGAACTTACCCAGCATCGATGTGTTTTAGTTGGAGCAGCATTATCATTTGATGCCATTTGTTCACCGACTTTACTCTTATGATTTGCAGGCGTTCATGTTTGAGAGTTCATTATCATTAGCGGTACTTCCGTGGGCTTTGGAGTCAAACAAAAAGGACAACAATTACCGGAGCTGTTGGCAAGGACTCAAGTCCCACTTCAATCAAGATGAGCCCTGAGTATAAGCTATTTTGGCATTATTATTATTATTAGGATCTTTGCGGAGAGAGGAAAGGGATGTGTGTGAAATCCGGAAAGGATCCTATTCATTACAATACATTAATTTTCTCTCTTAAGAAGTTGTGTGTGTTTCCCCAGAAGCCAAATCTAATTACAAACATTCCATTCTCATTATCGCCTTGTATTCCCTTTCTTCCTCCCATTTATCTCCATTCTCCAGATTACTTTTCCTGTATCCTTATAGTCTTGCAGAACATGATTCATTATTTGAACTGGTCTCTTTTCATTTGTGTTTTTTCAACATCAAAAATATACTACCGGAGCTTTTGCCAAGAATGTTTTCACTAATCAAGAACGGAAAGTTAAAGTTTTTCACCTCAAGTTTTTACGGCTGAATCTTGAGCTGCTCCAGTGTTTTGAAATTTTGTTTTCCTTATTCCAGAAATGTACCTGAAATGGTTTTTATTACGGTATTTTCAACCTGTAGTAGCAGATTTGTAATGTGATAGCCAATGGATTTAAACATGTTATAGATTTATAATTAAAAATGGGATAGTATTGTAAATAATTAGTTTCATTAAATGTGTACTGTTTTGTAAGTTTAGGAATGTCACTCAAATCATGAAGAAAGAAGGACCACGTCAAAATTATGATTGCGCTATGTTATCGCTTTGGTTGGAAGCTAAAATAATAATATTGAAATTTCTTTTTTTTATATTATGAGGCTTTGCCTCCTCCAAATGTATAAATTCTGAAATGTGGAGAAGGAAGGAGAGTGTGGATGGAAGATTATACATAGTTGTAAATATGCAAAAATAAATATAAATACTTGGGGTTTTAACATGGTGGCTTTTGGGGAGACACGTCAAAATTCATTATTTGGTGTTTGATCCAGAGCTTGTACCCTCGCTTTTGTAAAGGAACTCTGAGTAGTCTGAGTCTCTGAGTGAAGTTGCTATTGTTACTATGTGAGTGTGTTTGTGTGTGGGTCGGGTAAAATTCAATGAATTAGTTTCCACATAGTGTTGCATAATTCATATGTTCTCTGTCTTTCACTTTTGGAATAAAACAGAGAGGAGCGAAGGTTTGGGAGGACAGAAGTCTGTTAGAGGGTTCGTGTGTGTGTGTTTGTGTTGGGAAGTGGGAGAAAGTTGGGACATTTTAGTCACTGCTTAACCTGTTATACTAACAACAAGTACTTGTCATGTGTATAACTATATTTGTGTATATTATATAGGTTGGGTAATGTATTTCCTCATTTCATAGTACACACAAGTGCACATGTTATGCGTTGCCTTTAGATTGCACTGGGTTAAAGTTTGTGTGCGGAGGAAAGTTTCATCTGGTTTCCCTATCACTTCTCCCTTCTCCCCTTCATCTCCCTCAGTAATTATTTGTTCCGAGTTTTTCCTATTACATCCTCTTTTTCCCTTATCCACCTTTCACTACTACTGCCTCTTCTCTACTTATTATGGAATGAGAGATCCTGTAAACAAAAGTCCGGGGTTATGCACACAATATTAAGCCATGTGTGTACCTTTTGTGAATGTATGGTGATTACATGGAGGATTATAAAAATACTTGAAGTGCAAATAACCATTAGCCGCATTTTATTATGTACATATCAACCAAAAGCTAAGAAACATGTAAAAATGATTTCGATGTGTGCAAAAATGCATATAAGCATGTACATTTGAGGATGTTACGTTGCATTGGTCAGGGACGGGCGAGGATTTGTATTTTTGTTATTTGGAAGCTGCTCACTTTTGTTGAGATGCAGCCTTTTGCTTGGGAAGGGATGACTGATTGTGGGACTTGCGGGCAGAGAGTCGAAGAACCAGAGGGAAAAGCACATATATGACAGTGTGATTTTTATTAGTTGGCAGATGGAGTGGAGCTCGTATGAATTGAGGAGAGTGAGAGGAGAAGGGGGGGAAATGTTGGGAAAGTTTGAGGAGAAATTGAAAGGGTGGGAGAGATGAAGGAAGGTCATGTGACGGCGTGAATATAATAATAATGAGAGAGAAGGAGGGGATAAATATAATTAGTGAAGGGATGGACAGGTGTGTTGTTCAGTGACTCCGCGGAAGGAGAAGATGTCTTTTTCTCGGACTCCCTCGGGACGTATCACTTGCCAAATTAAACAGACCAATCTATCCGCCCAACGTCTCGTATTTCAACGTTAGACGCACCCTTCCTCACAACTAACAACTCTTCCTGGCTTCTGCTTCTTACTCTCTCTCCTTGTTGTTCATCCTTTACATACACGGTGAGCTACTTGAGACTTCTGGAAGGAATAAAAGAGCCGTGATCCGACTACGCTACTCAGACCCACATACCCACTCAGTACCATCACTGTCAATCTTAATCTTCATTGGGAAAAGATACAATGGCGGAATGTCTTCATTTCATCGTGTTCCACTTGTCTTACATCTTCCCTTCTTTCCGCTAACATGCTACTCATGTACACCTTAACATGTCTATCACGTGTTCCCTGTCTCCCTCTAACTTACACCAACTTATAATTCGCAACATCCCAACTCAACCCTCGAAGTAATTCCACCACTATTTACTCGCTCCTCCTCAAACAAAACTTATATTTTCTCATCTTCTCAACTTCCCATTTATTACATGACATTTATGCTAAAATCTTACAGCTTCTATCTTGTATAGATTCTTGTGGAAAAATATATTTTCCAAATAAATTAAGGAATTTTAAAAATAATATTGATAATTTTTGTGCTGAGCTAAAGCATTAGGAAAATGAGGAGATATGAAAGGGAAAAAAACCTTGGCTCAATTAGGGTGAGTGAAAAATGGGAAAAATCATGGTAAATGACGATGATAGAAAAAGGTGGAGTAGAAGAAGTTGCTAATCTGAATTTTCCCTTACGCACACACACACGCCAAATTCATTAATAATCGTTGTACATGATTGATTATGTATCGTTCCTTGCTCTTTCCTGTTCAAAGGTTGGTGTATTACTTTGGAGGGCTAGGAAAATTATAGGAAGTTGTGATACTTTTAGAGGAAGCTCTGTAATAATTCCAATCATTTATCAAACTTAATATCCGTAAATAAATACAAGGATAAAAAAGGTTTGTTGATTGATTTAAAAAAAACGAGGAGATTTTTATTTTAGGATTTTGTGTATACGTTGAAAGGGTTGAGTGCTTGGGCATATATCAGAGTGGGAAAAAATGAATATTTAAAAAATGTGGGATCCTGATTAATCCAGACGCGCGGTGGTATTTTTTCGAAGGATGATTCATGAATACTTGGCTGTTTGGAATGTTCATTTAAGAAAAGGAAGGATTAGGAAAAAGTGGGGGAAAATGGGAGGAATCCGGTTAGTGTGTCAGGTTTAGGGAAGATTTATAGGAAGAGGAAGGAGAAGAAAGCTATTATTCTGATTGGGAAGTAAGAATCGGAAAGGAAGTTAATCTGGAGATAGGAGAGTTTTTCGAGTAGGAGCATCAGCTTATGTAGACGTGCTGGATGTTGAGACAGAGAAGAAAAAGAAGAGGGAAAATAACATTTGGGATTTATGGCCATTACAGACATTGTGAGGATACCGTAGAGTTCTTTAGAAAATGATTGATTCTCCAATCTTCTCCTTTTCTACATATGCACATATATTTTCAAGTAATTATTTCACTCTTTTTAAGTACACAGAATTCTTTTCTTCTCAATAATCTCCACATTTTCAACTGACAACTTCATTAATGTTTCCATCCGCCCTAAATACTTTTACTGTATAGACTGAAAAATATAGAGCCTTTTTCTATTTTTGTACAGCTTTACATATGTAGGCCGGTTAAAATTTCAGGGATTTTAAAAATTAAAGTATTTCATTTTTTAGGGTGTGGATAAATCTGGAGGAATTTCTGTATTAATTATAATAGTATGAAAAATTGTTTTAAAATGATCAGGAAGAATGGGGGATTTGTAGGGAAAAGAAATGTGGGTTGAAAATAATGGGAAAATATTTAAATGTGAAGTAGGCGGGAAAGTTAAGGGAGGAGAGAAAGTTTTGTAATATCCTTGAATTTGGAAGGTTGAAAAATAAAATAAAATGCATTGAATGGTTGAGGGTTTTTGAGTATCGACGGGATTTATTGAGGTTGGCCAAGAATATTGGATGAAGACTTGTGTCTGTGTGGTATTTAGTGGAGGGATAAAATGTGGTTTTGGAAGAAGAAGCACACGGAAATTAAGATGAAGGTAAAACTAAAAAGGAACTGCAACGTTGGCAGTCTGCATAAAAAGGACTTATAAATATAGGGAGAGAGAGAGAGAAGGAAATGGTGGGGAATGAAGAGCTGTAGGAGGAGGAGGAGGAAGAAGAAGAAGAAGACGAAGAAGAGACGGAAGATAACCATGGAATGGTAATGTGCTCATTAGCATGAATAAATTTAGTTGTTCAAGCAAGTTTGGGCGGGTAGTTGTGATAAAAATGGGGACTGGAAGGGCTTAAGAGGGATTTTCTAAATGGCAATCCAGTTTGATTTAATTAGATGATTCCAACCGTGTTTCCATCGAGAGTCTCTCGTTTATCATTAAATTAAGCCTATTAACCCCTTGCCTCCTCCTCCTTTTCCCTCGTCTCCTCCGCACTTTCTCTCCCTTCTCCTCACTTCCGTCACTTCCTCCCGCACATATGTAACTAAATACGGCCGTTCCTCTCATATGTAGACCTTTGCCCAATGATATCTTACGCCAAACTCGAGCAATTAATGAAAAGCTCTTGCTTTATCATTATTTATTACTTTTCTCACGTTCCCTGAAACTTTCCTCTCCTCTCACTTGGAAATACTAAAACGGAAATAAAATTTGAGCCTTGAATTTTCTTTCGCTTTTTACTATTATTTCTTTTAAAAATAGTCAAACACTTCAAATGAGATCTCTCTGTATAGTTAAACCTTCAAAGATTATTTTTCAACTTTACTTCTAAATTACTTATTGCAAGGACATTTCAAGGAATTACATAGATCAGTAAGATGGCTATAAAATTGTAACCCTTTTTAATGCAAGCTTGAGTCTTTTTCAGGCTGGTTAAATATCTACTGACATGGAAAATCCTTGAAATTTTCTTGTCCGAATATTTCATCATGAAAATTTTAAACAATCCCGCTCATTTGAATAAAAGATAAAATTTAAAAAAATTCAAGTATTTGGAACATTGGACCTCGTAAAACTTGAAAAACTATGCAAAATATTAATTGGAAAGATTCCAATGCATGTTAACATACGGCAGTTATACATATATTGCAATTGGTATTGGTAAATATTGCAAATATCAAGGTCACGATATACAGACTTTGAGTAGGCTAACATATTTGAGAGAAACTTTTTGATTGATGTTTGGACGAAGGGATGGAAATCATAGCAGTGTAGTGGCATTAGTGGCATGGAATATTCAATAGAGAGAATTAAAAAGTGCTGCAAATATAGTTTTGATCCATGCGATGGGCATTATTCTTTTGTGAAAAGTAAGATTACCAAGTGATTGGTTGATTTTAGCATAAATCATAAAAATACAAAAAATACAATAAATCATACATCTTGTTCGTCTACATAGAGTCCTAGGTATTTACCCTCAGATACACGCTATATGCAAATATTGTCTTGCAATAAAAATAACATGAGGTGCATTTTGAATGTCAGTCTTTGTATGTGGAAACTTGTAGAAAATTTGGTCTTTTCAAAAATAATTTCCATAGATTTTTCATCGCACCATGTGTGTTTTCCCCAGGCCTTGAAAATATCGTAGATTTTATAGCACACATTTTCAAGATTACATTTCATCATTATTTAAGCGCTCGTAGGGAAAAAACAACTGGAGAAAAAAATCATTGAGGTTGGACTTTTGATCAATTTTTCAATTTATATTAATGAAAAATTGAGAAAATATAGTAAAAGGGACATTCGGAGAGAAGTAATTTGAGATAAAACGTTATGCGAGAGAGAGATTATGTCCAAATACTAAATGGAAGGAGAATGCGTGCTAAAGAGAATTGTTGTTAAACCACAGGATCACTCAGAAATTCTCAACGTAAATGAGTTGGACGTGTGTGTGTGCATTTGTACGTGTTCAAGTTGGAGTGAGTTAAGTGAGAGGAAATAGGACTGTCAATATTGATGAAATCAACATCGTTTATTGCATCAGATTGTTTCCATAATATAATATTTTCCTCTCTCTCTCTCTCTCTCACTACTATATAAATGAATGAGCGGGAGAGAGAATAGTTGGAAAACCAAGCTTTGAACATACTCGGGGTTTCTGGGTTTACCACATATGCTTTCCTATTCAGGGATTATTTCACACGGAACTTGTATTTTAACTATACCGAGCGACATAGAGAAAGCAAGTCATTCTGTAATTTAATCAGTTTAGTTCCATAATCAACCACTTCGTTATTACTTGTATAGCAAACGAAAATAATCCCATCGTATCTCAAATGGAACTTTCCTTTCAATCAGCTCTGCTCGTTCGTCGTTTCGAAATTCCACCAATTTCATTTTTCCACCAATAAACCCTAAAACTCCTCTCTAAACGCTCTCTCTCTATCTGTTTTAGCATAGAGTGACCTTGGAAAATAATCCAGCTAAAAAACGTCTGTTCCTTGATTTTTCTTACAAAGAGAAAAAATAATGTAGGTAGGAAATATTTTTTAAGAATTGACGGGGAAATACATAAAATTTTACGACATTTCTCTTGAGTTGTAAAATTACCTGGATTTTCCTATATAGCCAAATTGCTCTACATAAAAGTTCTCTTGATTCTCGCCTAATCTCTCTCATTCTCTAGGGTTGTGGTTTTTTCTATGTATGTATGTATATGTAATGTAATTACATGGGACTACTTGTAGAGAGAGAAAGAGAGGAAAGCCAAGTACTTGAGAAAGAGATTGAGAGTGGAGGGAAATGAAGGTAAAATCAGATAGGCCATCCAACTTTATCATTATGTCTTACCTATATCCTCCGATATCATGGGAGCAAAACAGGATATAAATGGCTTAGATATTGAAAATTATGGAAGGTTTTTCCGAGGATGTGCATAGAGAAATTGATATTGTACAAGTTGGGGTGGTGCATTGTATTCTAATGCCCCATCATTCAAGTTTTTGGATGAAAAGCTGAGGATAAAACCTCATGTAGTAATGGCGTAATGGTTAAGAAAACTATAGGAATTTTAACTACTCCTACTTTCCCTTCATAATTCCTATCTCAATTTTTGACATGTATGGACCAATCTGCTCCATTATCATGGCTACACGTAGAATAGGGAGCTTAAGAGAGAATTCTTATGTTTCTGGAGTGAATTTTTGGAAGAATGCACAAGTGTATAGGAAAAATGATATAAAGCGTAGGAAAATAAATACACTCCTGTGATGATATTGGTGAAATTTTTGGAAACGTAGGTGTTTTGTACGAATATATGATATTTTATATATAAAAAAATGTAGGGAAATATGTATATAATGAGTATAAGAGATAAAAGACGCATTGGTTCTCACATAAATATGTGTGCATGATATGTTGAGTGGAAGTAAAGGGAAAGTTTTGGTTCTCTCAGCAAGTTTCTTAATGTCAATCGTCCCGATGACATTTCGGTCCCGATGTAGTCGAGCCTGAGAAAAGTAAATGTCAAGAACGTGGAACTGATGCACCGAATTAAAAGTCATTTTCTCCCAAAGCTTAATGCCCATATAAAATATGTGTGTGGCTTTTCTTATTCTCCACTACTACTTGAAAATCAATTGGAAATTCTGACTTGGCTCCGCATACTCTCTCATGGAGGCGGTGGTGGTGAAAATTCTAAAAACATATAGTCCGTATAATTTTATAGGGAGGAGGAAGGGCTGAGAAACTTCCTTATTTGGTTTTCCTATAGCTAATGATGTTAAATGGAAAACT
>JAQFXU010004212.1:0-14062 GCA_034693705.1 Spatulosminthurus flaviceps
TCACTTTTTTTTATAGAAACGTGTGACCTCCTGACCTTGTATAAAAACCTTTTTGCAAATGACCTTCTTTTTTTTAGTGAATTCCAAGTGTCGAGAAAAGAACTAATAATTGTTAATGAATGCTAATAACAACTCGTTGAAATTCAAGCTCATTAGCTTTTAGGGAGATTAGCATATAAGATGGGGCTTTTATTCAAAAATGATTATTACGTAAATAACTTTTCCTCAGCTAATAAAAGGGGAAACGGGCTATATTTACAGTACTAGAGGAGGGAATTTCCTCCAAATAATTGCTCTGCAAGTGCTAATTGATCTCTTGAGAGGAGAGATAAGTACCTCACGTATTAACACCTTTTGACCAAAGTAATAACGATTTATGGAATGAGCTACGAAAATATTCCATCTTCTTTTTTCCTTTACTTTCCTTCCCTACAATATATAGAATTAGCTTTTTCTAAAATAATTATTATAACAATAAGTACTACTCTTACAAAAACTATAAAATATTTCCTAAATAGGTTTTTAGCCTGCACACTCTAAAAAATGCTAAGAAATATAAATATCCTCAGGGGAACACCTTATCAGGGATTACGTAAAAAGGAGAATTTTCCAGGAAATATGGAAAAATGAAGATAAATTTAAAAGTCGGAAATCGAGTTGCGCCTTTGGTAACATAAAATTATGGGGTGATGCTCGCCTTGAAAATCGGTTCTCTGGCTGCTTTAGTATCTGTAGTACATGCTTCATATGCAAACGTTTACATTTACAAATACGCTCCCTAATATATTACCCTTTTGTCGTGTATGTGTATTCTTGCTTGGAAAACCGGAGCAAATAATGATAGGAAAGCTTTCCTGGCAAGGTTGTCCCTTTTCCCATTAGTAATTGCACCCTAAGTAACACTATTTGTGTTAAGTGTGCCCCTTGATTGCACCACATACCTCCGTACTCAGGAGCTGCTCCTTGTATAAATGTAATTTATGGATGCTACAAAAACATCCACACTACCATCCTGGAACAAAACTCCGACCGTTATTACCACCTCCACTTTCTCCATTTACAATCCTTTCCCCACCCGATCCAAAATACTCAAGTGAAAGCTCCATCCTATTCTATAGTGATACATAGCCAGAGAGCTTCTATCCATTCTCAACCTCCCCCTTCCTCTGATTTCTAATGTATGTACATTTTGATTAGCCTGTATGTGGGATTTCCGCAAAGTAAAGCCTTCTATTGTATTTATTCGCCCATGCAAAAATGTACGAGTTTCACATAAGCATGGAAACATGTATATTTCTTTTTAAAAACCTGGAAATTTTTTATACTTTCCAATTAACAATCTATTAAAAAAGTTCCCTATATGAGTTCCCTTATTGTTGGCAATATTAATAATTTCCAGGGCTACAATAAAGCTGATTCATTACTCCGTATGTATGCATTTATAGAAATGATACATACTGGGGTCGTAAAATGAAGCTGAAACGTTCAATTAGCCATGAATTGCCGTACTTTAACAGTCTTATTGTTGGTTATGGTTAGTTAACGGAGCTATACAGTCTTTATATTGGGATACATGATAAAAAGTAACAATTTTTCCTTTCTTTGAATTGCCCACAGATGAGCTATGTGATAAATCCAAATGGCTATGAAACCCACCGATACTGCTGGATGTCCATCGAGAAAGGAATGTTGATTTCATTCATTCTCCCAGTTTTCCTTCTAATTGGGGTAAGAAAAGTTTCCTTTATGACTTCTTTTTTTTTACAATACTATATACTTTGTCCATATCAATTTTTACTACTAAAACTAAAAAAGAACATGCACATTCCAGCTCATCAAACTCCTTGTATCATATATTATCATCATTGTGGAGGAAAAAAGAAAAATGATGAATTTTCCCCAACTTTTTACATCCCACATTAATTTTTACCGACTTCATATAAATCTCCCATGCCTTCATACATGCATAGCTATAAAGAAGCATATAAATCATATACATGAATGATTACACCATAACTGTTATAGTATGTACACGAAAAAGTCACGAGAAAACATCCATTGAAATGAGAGATATTTGAAATGCAAAATACATTTTATTGTTTATCATACATTTATAGGTGTTAATAAACCAAGGGGAAATAGCTTTAGAGAGAAATTCAAGCGAAAATGAAATATAATAAATCTACTCCAAACTACTACGACTACAACTTACAATCACTAGTATTTTCTTTGTCTTGACAACTCTCATTTTCTTCTCTCTTGAATATTTTATATGTAGTCCTCCAAAGCCATTGTGTCTTCCCTTTCACTGTTTTCACCGTACAAAAGAATTTGAGTACTTTCTCTGAAAGAATTCCATGTGGGCATGTGTCCTGAACTTCCTGCTTGGTTTTCCGGATTGAAAACACAGGAATTGTCAATTCAAATTTTGGGATCTAAATGTATTCAAAGAAATTTATAATTAAAAAAACAAGGTGGTAGGGAAATGAGAAGTAGGGGAAAATTACCATAACAAATTATCTAACTTCTCAGGAACTTTCCTCTTATATTTATGTAACGTAAGATCAAATTGAAGGGAAGAATTTCCAGGGAAAGTTGTTATATGTACGAAGGAATTAAAATAAAATTATGAATGCAACCATCATGCTCGCACCTGTTCATCATCCCTGTCGATTGTAAGTTTGACGGCATATTTACCCGCCTCGGAATCACTCCCAATCATTGCCAAACTCCAGTAGAAAAAGGGTCCCAATTTGTAAGAGCGCGTGAGGAAGATTTTCCCATCAAACATTTTGTAGGTGCATAGCCAGTTGTGCTCTATTCATAAAATGATGGAGAAGTTATGTATAAAATAAAGTCTATTACTATTATATTCGCTATATATTCTATATAGGAAGAAAGGTAATTTTGTGGGTTCTTGGAATGAGACAAGTTATTTGGAAAGTATGGGCCAGAGAAGAGGTAAATGTTTTGATAGAAAACAAAGATTTAATTTGTTTTTTTTTGCGTCATCGAGAAAGTACTCACTGGGCTTGGTTGACTCGGTGAAAGTTTGTCTAATTATAAAAGTATCCTCGCTATCTTCCTTGCCCCCAATCGTTTTATGTGTTTTGAGTAAATGCTGAAAATAATTGGAAAATTCAATTATGGAATGGTTGCATCCATCCATTCGACCCAGGTGGCATGTCATTGGTCTAGAGAAAGAGAAAGAGAGAGAGAGAGAGGAAATAAAAATTAGAGAACGAAAAAGCTTCATGATATATTTACATATTGTAATTAATTATATGCATGATACACGTTTATAGTGCCGTTGTGTCTGATAGTATAGAAACTATATATATGGAAATAATTTCTCTAAAATAAAATTTACAAAGTACTCGGAATATACTTTACCGGTATTCACATTCGGCATGATGCTTGTGTAAATTAAAGCCTGAGAGGATTGAATTACAGCCGCTTTGATAGTAGTCACAGAGAAACTTGGATGTTTGTACAATTGACTCCAGCGCAAAGTTCCGTGAGTCGGTGAAAGTTGATTTACATAAGGGACATTTACTCAGTTTTTTCCGACATGTCAAACAGATGATGTGACCTTTCCCACAATTATGGATTGGTGGCATGGGAATTTCCTGACAGACGGGACATTCCAAGATTTTTACCAATTCCTCCCTGGGTGTTAGTTCCGATAAATCTCCTCCAAATTTTATCATTTTTGGTGTCCTTGAGATATAAAAGAAAAAAAATTACAAATTATCTCCCATTCTTTTTCAGCAACCTTTTTGCATACGGGATTTTTTAATGGGAGAATTCCTCAAAATTGGAGTGCCAAATATTTTTTAATGTCAAAATTTACCCTTTATCCTCACAAATTATGCTGCTCATGCCCCACACTCAATATTTCAAATAAATATTCTTGGTTTTGTTACTTGGGAATAGTAGATAGTAGAGAATGGGGCACTAAAACGTACACGTGGATTCCACTGTTGTGGTTAAACTCTGGAATTATACAAGGCAGGGATTGAGCTCTTAATTGGAAACTGTACCAATCCGGAGCTATTAAATATTCACTGGGTAATTCAGTGCTGACAGTTTGTGGCTATCGAGGGAATCCTCTGATTATGTACGGATTAAATCTCCCAGTACATGCTTATACATTGGACTCACATATCTTCAATTAGTTTTTACCCTATAAATCACTAATTTATAAATTAGAACAACTTTCAGGAGTAGATTTTAGACAGCGAAGCTTAGAAGACAGTCCATGGATATTTTGTTATAGAATAAAGGCAAAAGCAATTGAATTTGATAGGAGCACCCTTATTCATAGCAATCCAACTTTTGACAGACTGATGCTATTTTCAGTCAGTTCATTCCCTCTTAACTATCTCACCGACACCAGTCGTAAACAAATTGCTGATGCTGCTGGACAGCACTGTAACATTGGGAAGCTCTTATTTAAGCCAGACATGATTTCAAAGCTTAAATCTATTTTTTTTTTGTTTACTTGCACTTATCACATTACATTCATGTGATAAAACCTATATTTATAAACTTTTTTTTTCACCAGTGAACTAATATTATTTTTATAAAAAATTAGGGCAGAGTGACAAAACGAATCCTTAAAGGTACAAACCATGTTAATCATTCAGTTTCATCCTAAAATATTTATTTAGTAAGGTGCATACAAAAATTAGTACATCATTTTAATCAAGGCTATTTCCAGGGCCAATACTCCCTCTCACAAATATTGATACAGTGACAAAAACATTTTCCGAGTCTATAAAAAATAATGTGTAGACAAACAAAAGCCCAGCTAAAAAAATTAACAAAAAAATATAGCGGCTCAGATAACCTCAACTCTGCATTAAATCCCTGCAATATTTCATCTATTTTATCTGCATAGGAAGATAGAGATAAAACGTATAGATGCTAATGCAATACAAACCACCGCTACTCTTTGACTATTGGTTCAACCAAGTTTATCACTCTTTTTCCTCGTGTGCATTCTACGCTTTAATAAATTCAAACCATTTAAGGAAGTGCAGAGCATTTATATATAGTCAGAGAAAGACTAGGAACTATGATTGCTCAGATAAATTGCTCAACCTGCATATCAATTACTCGAGCTAATTTAATTGCATTTGATATTTGATAGAGATTTCTGGCTCTACTCTCCTATGTGCTGTGTAATAAAAAGCAATGGAATATTGTACAAATGCAGATATTGATTCAACAAATTATGACTCCGACATATAATACCAATAGCAGAGACACTAATATCCAGGGTAGGAATCTAATTTCTGCGAAATTGCAAGAGCTTTCATATCCTTCTACTAGCTACGTACATACGTCATAAAAATAAATAATATTATAAACAATCTCTGAGCGGCGATGAACTCCCTTCATTTTCCTGCACAAAAGTTGCTTAGTCCGCAGAGTTTTCTCGTCTACATAGTAATTTCAAGGGGAAGTTTTGAGTCGGAGAGAATATTCAGTTTGCCATTGGATTTTCCATATATTTTTCTCTTTCTCGTCCGCTTTAACAATCGCCATGTTTTTCAACTCATCAGCCTCCAACTTTCCATGGGGATGATTTGGCTGAAATTTGTATCTGAATAGGCGGACGGACTGAACCGCGGTTTGAATTACATGGGCTTTTCCTTCTACCTATAAAGTTTAATTATAAGTTGCTTTGAAAAAGAGCTCTTTTTATAACTTTACATGTCTATAGCAAATATTAATACAGCTACACACATGAGTCATGGAATCCGTGAGATGGATTCATCATGCTTTATATTATCATATTAGTAATGGAGCTCAATGCGTTCAGTTTAAAGTAAACTAGACCCACCACCAGCCACAGATGTGGCTGAAAGTCAGGCGGCATATAGCAAAAACTTCAGCATGGCCTGCAGCCGCGCTCTAGCGGCGGTTTGAGTTGCTGCTCATGCGTACAACTGCGAGCAGACGACAGAACGAACCAAGACTCGGCCAATTTAAGTACTTACAATTAGTATTGATATATAAATAAGAATGAGTTTTTATGTAAATAATTTTAGCATCATGGAAGTTATTGTATGGTTTGTAAATGAAACAAACCTTTCCCCCACTTCGGTCTGAAGAAGTAAGAGTAATATTTGCAATGTACTTTGCCGCTTCAATATCATTAGCAATTATTCCAACACTCCAGTAAATGTCCGAGGCAAGTTTGAATGAGCGGACTAGAAATATCTGGTCATGAAATTTTATTGACATGGAAATCCAATGCTGGTCTGGGTAAGAATTTAGAATCATTTCAATTCATTTTAATTCCACCAGTTTATATTATAGCGCAACAGTAATAATTTATTTTCTTACGTACTAATACTTACAATCCTCTTTAGAATTTAGAGCAGATTTCTGACGTATCTTCAAATAGTTGTAGTCATTTGCCCGAAAGATATTGTGCACTGATGTTAGATGTTGGAAATAATTTTTGTAATTTACAATGGTAAAGTTACAGCTATCCGCCTTCCCCAAATAGCAAATCATAGGTCTGTGGGGGATTTATTTTAATAAAAGAGTTATTATTATTATAGGAAATTAAATACAAGGACAATTTTTATAGTCATTTCTACCACATCTGATAATATTTTTCCTCTTCATGGTAAAATAATACAATAGTGTTCAAAATAGAGAGAGAGAGAAATAGAGAGACGGAATGAGTAAACCCACATGAGGAAAATGTCCCTTACCGATAATAACAGTTATCTCGATGATGGCGTATAGAGTCTCCACTAACCGCCTCCTCACACCCGTATTTCTCAAATCCGCAAGTGAACTTACAAGTGATGATTATAGCTTCCAAAGGGAAGTTACGACTTGTTGTGTACTTTTCCCTGCACAATACGCACTTATTATTGATTTTGGTTCGGCAAGAGGCACAAATAAAATGACCATTTGTGCAGTTCCAAATATGTTGCTGGGGGATTTCTAAGCAGACTGGACACTGGAGAATTTTTAGAAGAGCGTCATTTGGACAAAATACGGGTAATTTTTTACCAGTCTCGGGGTCCATTTTCTCTTCGATGCCTTAAGTACTCAAATAATTCTTAATAATGAGCGGATACCTCCTGTGTAGCAAGTAATGTTAAGTATAATGTTGTTGCCCGTATCACATAAGAGGACTGCTGTGGACGGAGTGTAGGCTCTTACTATGTACTTGTAACGATGGGAGGATTATTATTGGTTAAAGTGAAAGTACGACATACTTGGGCTATTTATTTTTAAAATTAGGGCTAAGCGTAGTAATTGTTCAAACTATGACTCATATGAAACGCTTTGAGAATAAAAGTGACGTGTTATGTGATAGTCAAAGGATTGAAATATGAAGCTAAAAAATTAGTCATACCAAATAATCGCGGGGAGAAATTAAGTTGTTATTGGAAAATTCATTATTTTGAAGAGCTATCCTGTGTAAATACATACTAAATAAAAGTACGACTACATTAAAGATCCATCATCGGCTACGTTGAGGTAGTAAAAAAAAATATGTGGAAAATGTATAAAAAATTTAGATTTTTTTCTCATCCCCCAAAACCTTCTACTCTCTTCCCATATGCTCGTAAAATGTTAGAGGATAGATAAAGATGGGAGAGAAAATAGTGGGAATGTGTCTGTGTGGAAGAGAAGGAGGCTAGGGCAGGTATTTTATCATGTTTTTCGAGAATTGGCAAGGGATTCTTCTTATGTAGAGATAGATGTAGCCATCAGCAGTGGATTCCATAAATCATTCTACTTCCGACAGCCATTTTAATGATAGGAATTTCTTCTGCCTTTTCCCCACCCGAGCTTTGCCATTGACTCTGTAAATCTTAGCAGTCCTTCCTCCATATTTTTTCCCTCCACATCTATACCCATGGATTTTTCAATGTTTCTCCCGCCTGCTCTTGACATACACACACACACACACACATTTCTCTACATCTAAAACTGCAAAATCTGGAATTGCCTTCTCTTTTTCCTGTGTAAGGAAATCTCCGACCTAAATTCCTCTATATCTATCTACACCCAAGAAAATATATAGTTTCTCAGAATAAAATTTTTTTAAACTTTTTTTTATGTATTCGAAAAAGGGAAGGGAAGGGAAGGTAAGAAAAAAGTACAAAAAATAATAGACAGGTTTTTGGGGAGGGAGTGTGATAGAAGCTCTCCGTGAGATTATTTATGGGCGGTACTTAGTATGGAGGTTGGATGGAAAACCGGAAACAATGGTCAATACTGGAGGTCTTAAAATGAGGATTTCAGGATGGCATTCAACTTGATAATGTGAAGGCGCGAAGGGAAAATGAATTTAAACCCAAGAAAGCTTTTGTCAAGAGGAAATATAAAAAGGAAGCGGAAGTGCCTTGGAGCGGGGAAAAAGAAAAAAAGAGATCCTTTCTTTACTCTATTATCTATAAATATACGTATACATACGGCTATTGAAAATAAAAGAGTAATGTCTATTTCATATCATAGTTGAGAAAAATATACTCCTCTTTTTATGTACATTGCTACCTACATATTATAGATACGCTCCCCCGTATAAATAACAGCTTACGGCCAAAATACTTTCTCCTTTGTCCATCTCTATTAATGCTTTTAGTTGCTACAAAAACTCATAAGATTAGAAGGGAAAGTCCTGACCATCTGCTTTTTCTTGATTCCCTTTGAGATTGTTTCTTAGTCGAGCCACATGACATTATTTATACAATGTCGTGTGTACGGATAGGTATATATGTAAAGGTAGCAACTGTATAAAGGTAATTTACAAAGTAAAGCTTACACTATCATTTAAAAATGCTAGAGCTAAAAGATAATGTTGGTGTGGAAAAAAAGCCTCTAGGAATTTTAAAGGTCTTTTATGTCCTTGATGACTTTTTCTCTCCTCCCTAGATATATGCATACACTGTATATAACGTGTTATATGTAAGTAGATGAAGGCGAGAGCGTAATAAAGCCCTGACATTTCCCTTCCTTTTTGGACATGTTTAGACCTATGTCATGCTAATTTATGAAGGTTGGGAAGCTGGCGCCGGTGACGCTACTCCTACTACCACCGTGTGTACGTAAATCCGTGACAAAAACAACCAACGTTGATTTTTCGTCCTTCTTTTCTCCTTGTACTTAAACGGATTCTTCAGTTTTCCTCTTCCTCCTCTTCCTTTCCTCTCTCTTTCTTTCCCTCTCTCTCTCTCTTTCACATTTCCCAGTTTTTATTGTCAGCATTGGAAGTTTTCTTTGGACTGTCTTTCATTCCGGACTTTTTATACTCGTTTAACGAGCAGTGTAACTTGAATCTCCTCCGAATCGAATTTTCTCGTCCTCTTTCCCTTGCCCTGGATATAAGTTTGTGCATGTCTGCATAAGTTCTCAAGTGTTCAAATTCTCTCTCTCTCCCTTTTTCCCTCTTTCCTTTTTCTCCTTATTCAGAGGAGTAGTTTTTTAAGTGAGAATCTACTACTCCTACTACTTTCCTTTGATGAATACATTTCCTCGTTTTTTGGAAACCACTACTACGCTCGTACTTTTACCTCTTACACTACAGTATACCAGGGAGCTTGAGCCGTTTCACTCCGCTACGTATTTCATGAATCATGAGCTGAAAAAGATCAAGACCATGAAAGTGAAATGTGTCCCAAGTTAAAACAACCTCTTGCCATTTTTCCCTTTACTCCACTTTTGTTTTCCCTCCTTTGCACACACACACACACACACACACACACACACACACATTCTCTGACATTTTTTTTCAACTCCATATCCTCCACTACGTTATTCAAGTTATCCTTGAATTCAGTTTCGTTCCCTGTGCTGACGTAAAAATAGAGCAATTATTTTCAGATACTTACATATGTACGTACATGCTACGTATGCTTACACGTGTACACATATGCCTGTGTAATCCATGCATGACCTTTAATAAGATTTTCGTTTCCCTTGGTAACCAAATCCTTATGCGTGGCAATGCACAAATCAACTAGTAATTACGTGATTACTTTCATTATATCCTCCCTAGCTTAGTCATGTTTCACCGACTCTTTTTTCTAATTCAAGTATTGTAATAAGAATTTTCTATGGACAGAAGATTCAAATCTTATCTCTCCTAAATATCTCTCCTAAATTTATATAGAAGGGAAAAAAGGTATGTTTAGAATTCCAAGACTTTTCGCTCCTCTCCAGCTACGCATCATCCATTCAACTTTTAAATGAGCTCCCCCAAGAGCGTAGGTATAGAATAGGTTTTTACTATATAGGAAGTATATGTAATTATATTGTGAGCGTGTGGAGTAGTGCATAGACTTGATTTCTCCTGCTCAAGTATCTCCTCCGTAGCTTTGGGTCTTTCAAGCAAATTTCGTATGTAGAAACATTGCTTTCCACACATTTGAATATACCCTTGCATTTCATATGTTGATTTTGGTGAAGAAATAAAGCTGGGATAGACGTAGCCCTTTATGCACAGACAGATAGGATATCTTTGAAAATGCTTGCTTTCCGCTTTCTCCCGTTAAGATTACATTGGTTTTTTTCCTGGTGTAGGAAAGAAAATAAAAAAAAGTCGTAGCTAGAATATTTATGCTGGAAGATTCCTTGGATTCACTCCTCGAATATTCTTTAGAGCTGTAATAGGTGTATGTACTAATAGAGAGAGAGAGAGTATAGGGTATAGTTTGAATAGGGTTTAGAGAAAGTTGCTACACTTTTAGTAATGGTAGTCTCATGTGTGATTATGTAGGGAAGTTTGTAATGAAAGAAAGTATTTGAGCAGATGCAGAAAAACTCTTTTCTCTCGCCTTTGCACATATTCCAGTTCACAGCTCTGCTTTGGAGAGAAAAGCCGGCTCTCTTCTCGAAAGGAGAAAGTTAAGTGCGAGAGGAGAGAGAAAAATGGTGGCATTCTTTACATTTGGACTATTTATTAGAAAACTTGGTGACTCATGCCAGGAAGATCTTTGGCTATTCTCTTGTTTTTAGCCAACTTATTTGTCTAGCTATTCATTCTCTAATGGACATTGTGACAGTCGCTTGTCTCCTTTTTTCTTACATTTTCTATACACTTGTTCTTCTTCTACTTCTCCTCCTTTCACTCTCTCACTCTCAACCCTCGTTGCTCACACTATGCACTAGAAGCTTTCCTCCGCTTGAGTTGACTCCTTTTCATACAATTTTTTTCTCTCCCCCCTCGTCATCTTGTGAACCATTACTTCATTTATGTAGGAATTGATACTTGTCACATTGTCTATTTGATCATTTCCCTCGGCCATTTCTAAACACTTGGGTTTTTGTAGGAGAGAGATTGATTTTTAATAAGAAAGCTCTCAATTGAGAAAGTACACTTTTTTTTACTTTCACTTTTTATTACAATTATTATTATTGCTGAGATTTTTCATCATCTATCTTCATATGGAAGGGACGGATTGGAGGAGTTAGGAAGGTATTGGAGCGTGTATTCCTCTGAGAGTGGAAGTTTATAGGGAGAGCGGAGTGTATATGGCTCGTGGAAAACAGGATGTCTCCTTTTTGAAGGACGGTAGGGAAATGAGTGAGAGTCGGAACGGAAGTAGGGATCTCATGGCAAATTAGGCAAGAATGATGGTTATAAATGAACGTCTGTAAGAACATCTTAAATAAATCAGTGGAGCATAAATTCTTCCGGAGTGAATTGCGCAGATAATGTGCGGATGACTTAGATGACTGACTTTAGGTAGGTCTGTGTTTTTCCTCCTGTAACTTTCTCCTCTGACTTTCTCCTTCTTCGAGCTGCTCCTGCTCCTCTCATTCTATGAAATGTTGAAAATTCCATGAGAGAAGAATACGTTTGTAGGACATTTGATGGGCAAACTTATCAAGTTGCTGGAGTCGGTCGGCGTGAAGGATCCATTAAGTATAACTAAAAGTATAGCTATACGTATGTAAGAGTACGTATATGGAGAAAGTGGTTGTTAAAGGGAGAAAAGCGAGCTTCAAATATGTTCTCTTACCCATTTCTTGCATATGTTACAACAGTCGTAAGAATAGTAGAGTGAGAGCATGTAAATTTCACCATCCCTTCTATCTCCGAGTATGTTACATGTCTTTGAAGGGAAATTTATTATGATCGAAAAATATTATTCCCCTATTTTCCACATCCATCCATTCAACCATATAAATAGACAAGACCGCTATTTTTATGTATCTACAAAAAGATTCATAATTTTTCTCCGTCAGGGTTTTTATTATCTACTAAAAACTTCCATGAAAAATAACCTTGCAATTGAAAAAACTCGAAAAATATTAAAAACCCACGTCCTTTTAAACTTGATAAAATTAAATAAATCTTTTAGCTATTACGTAATCGCAGTAATTTGACGTGGAGTTCAAATGATTCTTCTAATATAACTACAATGGTATATTTATTGCTTGGATTTAAATTAACAGTACACACTGACTATTGTGAAAAAAATCATAGAGGATTCTTTAATGGCGTTATATAAATCTCAACTGATAGTTTTCCCTATCTTGTGAATGGAGCTCTAATAAGTAGCTTTCTCTTTTATGACATGGCCTTGAATTTTGAAAAGCTGTAAGAAATTTCCTTTACGCTTTTTCTTATGTACATAAATGTCAATACATAGTAGTAGGATAGGAATTTTTAAGTATAGAAATAGCATGAAAGCGTTGGAAATCCGATGCTTTGTTTGAAGAATATTTATATTGGAGGAAGGAGGAAAATATTAAAAGAGCTTACCACTTAACTCAATTCATTGGAAGTACATAGAGATGAGGAGGAGGATGTGATTGCATGCATTAGGCGGAATGACTCCTTGCAACTTTTACAATGCAATGGATGGGAAAAGGATAGGGAAATAATAGTTGGCCTGATTATTCCATGGATGAATTCCTCATCTATACCATTCTTGAGCCCGTAATGGTCCAGAGAGTGTAGATGAAACATACCGGAACGGGTGTTCCGAGCTTTTACTACCAAGCATTATTTTCTCTCTCTACTTTCTCCTCTCCTACAATGAATCAACTTACCTTATGTTCATGTGGAATTTTACACGCTCTATATGTGGATGAAGGAAAAAGGATGAGGAGGGCTTGAGAAAATTCACTATGTACCTGCATAGTGAAGTAACTCTTTATGTATGTCATTCTTTTTCCTCTCTCTCTCTCTCTCTGTCTCTCTTTTTCTCTACCTCTCCTAAGCTATATTATGTTCCATATAATTCCCCATGCATAATTTATCACTTGTGACTCAAAAGAGTGGCAAAAGTTCCAAGAGGAAACTGCAATGGGAAAATGTTCCCTTTCGGGAAAACTTTATCCTTCATTTGTGCCGACTGACTGTAGCCGCAATGTTATTGTATGTCCTGTAGGTATGGATATGTATGCATGGAAATACAGAGTAAGTACGCATTTGGGGATCACTAGAACAGCAAGTCTAAACCCATAGGGCATGGAGGGACTATTGAAAGAGAATGTTATTTTATTACAGAGCAGATGTGTCTACTCGATATGCAGCTCTCTATATTTCTATAAAGTGGGGATGAGTTTTAAGTAGAAAGGATAGTTTTCCTTTTGTCTTTAAAAGACCTAGGCTCTTGCGCTGCTTATATGCAGAAATTTATATCCTCCGTGACATTCGGATGGTAACCTTAAAATTTACTATGTACGTGGATAAGACATAGGCACTTTCTCCAGCTTTCACTCACTTTCATTTCATTTAACTCCTCGAGAACTGCTGCCCTTTATTATTATATCACCTACTGACGAAGCTTATTCCAAGGTGTTACTTCCTCTAGCACACAGAGGATATCGAGGAATGGTGAAATTTCTAGGAATAAATTTCCCTGAATTTAAATGTTATGAAAGGTGGCTGTGAGGTAGGTTGGGGAAAACTGAGAGTGGCCTCAGATGAGGATTTTCTTTTTTTTCTACTACAAGATTTCCCCCCTTTTTACTTTACAATTTTGTGTTTGAAATTTAAAACCATTAAAAAACTTATTGACAAAAGTATTTTTTTCACGATTTTCAATCTTTCAGTTTTAATGATCAT
>JAQFXU010004213.1:0-14057 GCA_034693705.1 Spatulosminthurus flaviceps
ACATCAATTTTTTTCACTACTTTGTTTTTTGGGAAATTTTGAATTGCCGCCAAACTGGTCAAAAAACACGTTGTGCGTTAGTCAAAGTTGTGAGAGCAATATTGGTCAAAATATTAGTCTTATCCGAGGAATGTTAAGATTTGAATCTCATGTGCCTCGGTGCCAGCAATGCTCTTCCCCTCGCAATCAGACTTTGGGCCCTATCTGGAAATATTTCCATGGCATAGGTTATAATTTTGGAAATTAAAATGGTCCGCTGGAGGTGGTTTTGGTAGTATGGCTGGAATTTTGTACTTGCTTTTGAGGAATTATGTACCGGTAAACTTTTATTTTTTTCTCAATTATTCTTTAATGTGCAGTAAAATTGGAGGAGCTAATAAAAAAATCTTGGCTAAAGTGCAAAAGGTAATAACTCTTTTCTAACTTGGAACGCTTGTATAATTTCGAAGGTAAAAGGATACTAAATACATCAATAAGAAGCAAAATATGGACGGAAAGAAGTCGATTTGAACGCGTGGCTACTTCTAGGTCTTTTCAACCTTCTTTTTTATAATAGCTTTTTTCCATCCAGTATTATAGGGTTGATACCTTTTGAACTTAAGACCACGTGTACGCCTGAAAAATGTATAGCTGAATTTCTACTTCTTTCTATGAAACTAAATTGTACCATGTTTTCGTCGCACTAAGGCTACGTGATGCCAGGGACTGCGTAAGCGCCATCTGGCGGTAAACATAATAATTTACTCTGAAGTTGTTATGGTAACTGTTGGCAACATTTTCCAACGCTGAATCTATGTATTAAGAACGTCCACCTTTTTAAGAATTCCGTGAATTGCAAAAAAAGACTACAATTAAATTTACTTGGTTAATTAATTCTGCCAACTGATTTCGATTGATTCAAAACATTTTTTCGCTTTCTAAATGCTTCCTCCGTTGCTCATATATTTAATAGCTTCCTCCTCTTGGAAAGTTCTAAACTACACCATATGAACTTCTTTATTATATGTACACAGTCCCAATTGGAGAAGACAATTGGATTTTGAAAGACAAACATTAGTTTTAAAAACCGTTTTTGATGAGCTGAAATTTCTTACAGTATGACATATGGGATTCTTTGTTATGATCTATCATATCTCAAAGGACAATCAAGGAGGCAGTCATATTTTTAAAAAATCTTCCATTGTAATTGAATTGTAATTTTATCTTATGTTAAAGTTTTTAAAAAAAACTTTAGGAAATTCTAGGAATGGTGATCGCTTGGATTAGTAAATGTCAATGTGAATTAATTGCTCTTGGATCCTTGGATGACGCTATATCTTGGATCAAGAAGATTTCTCCATAATACCATTCAACCGAGACTATTTTTATTATTAATTATTATATAATTCCCTAAGTTGAGGGCTTCATGAAAGTTCGTAAACGGCGTCACCCCATTTCCTCCATTTTAAAGAAATTAGCATCTGGGTATCTACCGGCCAGTGCAGTATGGCAAGAAGGGTG
Source organism: Spatulosminthurus flaviceps (assembly GCA_034693705.1). Classification (NCBI taxonomy): domain Eukaryota; kingdom Metazoa; phylum Arthropoda; class Collembola; order Symphypleona; family Sminthuridae; genus Spatulosminthurus; species Spatulosminthurus flaviceps. The sequence continues at coordinate 1,501 of JAQFXU010004213.1, forward strand.
AAATTTCACAGGATAGCGTATTTTATTATGGTGCTTTAAACGACTAAAATTGTTCATTTTAGTTTTAATACGCAGTAGTCCTGTTTATACACTAGTCATAGTGATACCAACTGTCTTCGGTACTTTTCGTCGGCCGTGTTGTCATACGTATTTTAAAATGATTTTATTTTGCATGTGTTTTAATGGAAATAAACTATAATTATTATTATTATTATTAAAAAATTGCGCTTGCCAAATTTTTGCACTACTTTTTTGGAAAAGCCGCCAACCGCCTGCCGTGAAGTTGTTGAAAACAATCATTAATTACCTTTTGAAGATTGTTTCAAGTGCCCGTATTAACTTTGTCCATGCCCGGAATAATTTTTGAGAAATTATTTGAAACTAGGACTTCAAATTAAGTGAAAGTAATTCAAGGACTGAAATATGTAACTGATTTAGTTTTTTTTAATTGTTATTACAAGAAGGGCTGAATTTATTTTTCACTGAACGAGTAAAAACCATTTTCATCTAGCTCTCTACACCAAACACTTTTTGAATTGAAATGCCTAAAAAGTGCAAAATTATTCGCGAACATATTAACTTTCCCATTACTTTCAACATGGGGAGTCTCTAAGAAAAATTTAATTGTGAAAAAATGTCAGCTTGTCAAACCCACTAAATCGGAAATCCACTTTGAGAAGCACTATAGCTGTACCAGTTTGTTCTGTAATTTCCCTATATGCTTCATCATGCCGCTTCGTCCTAGAAAATATTAATTTCAGCTCGATATTACAGATATTCCAAATTATCTAAACAATGTAGCTTTGAGTTGCACCAACCGAATTGCTGTAATCTCATCATTGTGAGTTCAAAACCAAAACCAGAGACTGTAAAAATGCAGTTAAATTTTGTTGTGCAAGGAAACTTTGCTGGAAAATCCGACGATTTTCAAAACTGCCCAACCTCACATGTGCCATTCTTTTAAGCATTAAGATCAGACATGAAACCGGTTTCGTATCGCAAAGTTCATTACACTGACAATAGTATGTACATAAATCGTAACGCATTTTAATGGCTATGCAACAACTGCCGATAATTCCATAACTTACCTTCCGCCGCAAATTTCTCAATTCATTAAGAAGTTCTCACCACGGAAAAGTTTAGAATGTCATTTAAATAGTTTTCCTTAATGAGTTAATGATAAGAATAGCAACTATAAACCATGTCCAGCCAAAATACACTTTATAGTTTCTCGTATAACGCCCTACGTGCCAGACCTTTTCAACGGTCCACCATCCTCTCATATTTAAAGGGGTGATAATTACAAATATATGCAGTCCTGTGCAACAGGAAAATATGGCAAAGGTAAGTTTCCTCCCACGTCAAATTGTAGAAATACAATAATAATTGGTGCATGTTCTTAGAATTGGTAAAGAATTGCTAATTTTTTTAATATTTAAATTGGATTGAGTAAACTGGACCGACGTAACTCAAATTGAAACAGTTGTCACGAGTCAAACAAATAATACAAACTATTTTACTCAAAACGATGTTTTAAAAAATTACTTGATAGAGAAGTACCATCGTCGGACTTGTTGCTGCCCTATTAGCAATGGCATGGTCCTTGGAAGAAGGGAATGAGACAAAAAAATACCATGAGATTGGAGTAAGGAGCTTTGGTGAGGAAGGTTGGGGCAGTGATTGGAGGGAGAGTGGACGTGGAGGGGAGAGTGGCTTGGCGCATTCGAGAATGGGGGAAGAAAATGAGAGTGAGTTTCGTGCACAAAATTCTATGGCTGGAAGGTGGGGTGAGGAGGGCGCATGGCATCACCATGACCATCATCAAAAGAAAGCCTGGAAGGAGGACAAATGGACTACGCATACGCACACCTCTGGATCATATGAGAATGGCGGATCAGAAGAAATGGCCGGAGCGGGATATCACGGAGAAGCGGGATATCATGGTGAGTCGGCTGAGCACAGGAGAGGAGATGTGATTGGAGAGAGAGAGGGAAGCTGGGCGCAGGGTGGGGGAGGCATTGGCTGGTAAATGTATTTGAAAGGAAATGGAAACCAATTTAAAATTCGTCGAATCATGTTTTGTCAATAAATTGCTAAATTTTTCTTAAGTTTACCAAAAATTTATTATTCTTAAAAACCGTGAAATTGCGTGTGTTTCATGCAACGCAAGAAGTCACTAACAAAAAGTCACAGCTGAAAACCAATTTTATTTTTTGTTCGTAATAAAATTTGTGCTATAATAATTTTGTACGAATTTCCAAGCAATTAGGATATTTTTGGTGACATTTTAAAATTCGGGAGTCTGATGAAGAGGATTGATAACGAAACGCGTCACAAATCCGAATAAATAATTTTAAAGAAAAACCAAGACTTGTTTTCATTTGGTGGATGAGGAAACTTTTTTCGAAAATTTGCATAGTTTGAAAATAGCTTGTCAGTCACCAACAAAAAGTCACAGCTGAAAGCCAATTTTATTTTTTGTTCGTAATAAAATTTGTGCTATAATAATTTTGTACGAATTTCCAAGCAATTAGGATATTTTTGGTGACATTTTAAAATTCGGGAGTCTGATGAAGAGGATTGATAACGAAACGCGTCACAAATCCGAATAAATAATTTTAAAGAAAAACCAAGACTTGTTTTCGTTTGGTGGATGAGGAAACTTTTTTCGAAAATCGTTCATCGATGCTCCAATCTGCGTTTAGAGGGTTATAAAGTTGTAGTGGACTACATTGTATGTGGTTACATCAGGCGATGTGGGATTAACCTATACGAGGGATAATACGAAAGTTTTTAGCCTAGCTAAGAAAGGGTACTCCAATTTTTATGAAGTTTAATAATTATTAAGTTGATTAATTAAGTTTTTTTATGATGTTAACAAAAACATGCTATTTATTAACATACGGCGCTAGTTTCGGAGGAAACAATATGGTTTCAGTCATTGTTGTGAAATATTCAACGGTAGTGGTGTGGACCGTAACCGTAACTAGTGAAAACAGGCTAAGTTATATAATAATAATGCAGTTCTGGTTGCCCCAACATCTTGGCTTCAAATTGGCAAAGTTTTCATGAGCCTGTACCTTTACAACACCAAACTGAGCTCTAGTGATAATTTTTAATATTTCACATTTTCCCATAATGATTATGTTTATCCCTGCACCATTTCAACTTGAATGTAGATTGGAAATGCTGAAATAGTTCAATTAATTTTTTTCAAAACGCGCACACATATTATTGAGTTATAAGTCTATGCTACCTAGATTTATGGAGCAACGTCTGTCAGCTGGACAATAGCGATATTCAAATTTTACATGCAAGTCAAGTCAAGTAATCTGATGCACTACTAAAACAATAGTGCAGTAAGTATGAAGCAATAAGTCAAAACATTCCAAGCTTTACGAAAACTAGCTACTGTATCTTCTACTATTACTGAAAAAATTCAGGATCTAAAACGAAGTAGTGCTATTTAAAACATTTTAAACCATAGCCAAATTAAAAACCAATAGAATCGAAGAAGCGTGAGTAGCTGCCTGCATAAAAATTCTAAATAGTAGATTCCCTACTTATTGTTAGTGGCATCCAAGGGATCCCCAAAACTGTGCCACTACAGAGAGACGCCACTACAGCGTTCCATGCATTTCCCCAATTGAGATTTAAGGTCATACCAATTCTGAAGTCACCATCACAAAATTAGAAGAAATTCTATTGATTTGTGCCAAAAATTAATATTGAATTCATAGAAGCTACTATATTTTTCTTTCTCGACTAAAATTAGACCATTTTGTGTTCAAAAAGAGGCAAAAAGAGCGGAAAAACCCAAAATTCTTTAAAATGCTGCCATTATAAAGAGAAAAGAGATCTTTCAAAAAACTCTGCCACTATAGCGTGTACCTTATGCATGGGGAATCTCTGGGGAGGATTTGAGTCTGCCACTGTAGAGGAAATGCAATCTTAGGGGAAACCACTATATAGGGGAATATACTGTAATATGGTATAGCACGGACAGACAATAAAAGGAACCCTGAATATATGTCAGCAAATTCTAATTAACCCAAGAACATTTTCACCCGACTTTTCGAGCCACAAGTTTTTAGTCCAATCATATTTTAACCAAAATAATTTATCCTAAAATTTCTAATCCAATTTTGTCTTGTACCTAAATTATTTAAACCATATTTTTGTAGTTTGTTCTAATTTTTTATTTAAAAATAGTCTACATTCGACCTAACAAGAAAAAACTCCGCCATTATATTATAAGGATTTTCCAAAGCACTGCGTGCACGCAATAGTGTATCGGTTATTGTTTTATAAGACGGAATTGTGCTAACAGACCAGTGAAATCTGGGGAGGATTCCAGAAATCCCAACATAATATGAAACATAAATATATAAAGTTCGAGTAATCATAAAACGCTTCATAACACCCGAGGCACACTAGAGGGAGTTACCTGCCAACACCTAAAAGGCTATCAGCGCCTCGAGCCTTGAGCCACAAATGCTGTTTTAACCTTCGTCGTTTCTCCCGTCCAGAATCCAGAACCATCGTTTAACCTTTATACTTTTGAGGTGTTGATAACTACTGCCTTTTACATAGCTGCCACGTACTTACCTTCTGGCCAGACTGGCCGTCTAAACCTGAACATCCTGGGAATTTTACTATGCTTCAGTTACTTTCGTGTAAATTAAAGCAAGGGTCGTAAAAACAATAAGAACCACATAAATACAAACTCCAAATATATGTTTTTATATCCCTGTTGTTATTTAAATAGCTCTCAACTTAATTGTGACCTGCTGCTCTTCCTCAACGCAGCTTTATGTATACATCAGGGAAAAAACCACTGTGAACGCAAAGTATACATTATAAATGCTATAATTCTACTTTATGCAGAATACATACAGAAAACACATAAACCGCACACCTTTTGCTCTGAGAGGCAGACTATTAAGTAGAAATATCAAATATCCAAGATGTGGATGTGTGGAGTGCGGATGTTTGAGGCGGCGAGTATGAATGCTCTCTGTATACTTAATTGACATATATATATGCAGGACAGGACATACCTACACATCGACAGAGTACATCACACACATAAAAAAGGCTCATACACTAGGACAGAGAGAGTTGGTTATTACAGCACTGAATTGAGACTTCCAGGTTGAAGGAGTAGAAATCAGGAGGAAAGTGTCAATTTTTACAATATGTTGACCGTACTATTAATATTTTTTGCGGTGCTTGCCCAGATATCTTATGGACTTTATGAAGATGCACCGGGTATCGCAATGGACTATAAAATACACGTCGACGCTGGTAAGGAGGACTGTTATTACCAATATGTTCACCCTGGTGCGACACTTTACGTTGGATTTCAAGTCCTTCGAGGGGGAGATGGACAAGCGGGTTTTGCAGTCCGTCATCCTAATGGCCAAATAGTTCATCCATATGCGTGGAAAGCTCAGTCGGACTACCAGGAGACGTCAGCTGTCGGAGGTTATTACGCTGTCTGTGTGGACAACCAATTCTCTCGGTTTGCTGCAAAACTCATCAATTTGTATATCACGACGTTCCGGTGAGCTATGCATTGAATTGAGGATGAAATAACGGATTGAATCTATAATAGGTGTAATAACAAGGGATTTTGATTGTTGAATGTTTTAAAGGTATGATGAATGGGAAAAGTACACGAAAGAACTTGAGTCATTGGATATCAGTGTGACGAACTTCACTGGAATACTGTCAGGTTTGTGGAAGTATAGTTTACATATATAGAGAATTAATGTTTATTTTAAATTGTATTTGAGTAGTGATAGCTGCCAGCCTTGTTATGATTACTGGTGCCTTTGAATAGGGTATTGACGTTTGTAGTGATTAATTATACTATTGTATGAGGAAGTGAATAACTCGGCACCAATGTATAGTAATAATAGTGGTTTGCATTGCAGGTGTGGATCAAAAGATTGGACAAGTTCTACATTATTTACATCAGACTAGGGCAAGAGAATCTCGTGATTATGCTCTTTTAGAAGACAATCAATCATACGTTTCCTTTTGGTCCATCCTTCAGTGCCTTATAATTGCGGCAACGTCTTCAGTTCAAGTATATTTTGTAAGGAAGCTTTTCGACAGCCCTTCCCATGGAGGGGGGAAAGTAAGGGCTTAGAGCTGGTGTAGCTTTTTAATTGGTTGGACTCGAAACTGCGGTAGCAATCTCCGGGTATAGATTTTTCCGGAAATATGTGTCACATTCCTGATTTTTTTAAAGAAAATTGACTGTTTCCAAATAGGATTTTTTAAAACTCTTTCATTACATTCCTTGTGAAATAACTTTGATGTTTATTTTGGACATTATGCTACAAACATAAATGGATATTATTAGAAAATTAAGGATTCGAGATTTTGCCGTTGGGCAAAGAAACAATCTAATGCATTATATGCGAAATGTGATTACGTACCCAGTATTGGTTGGATACGATATTTTATTTGTGCAATCTGTTATCGTAGCGTTATTTAAATTCGAATGTCAATACTGTGTTACGCGTCACTAAGTTTGACCAAAGTGACTTGGTGGTTGGTGTGTAAAATTTTAATCCGTGTTTCGTTTATGTACCTGTAACATTACCTACAGTCGATGTATTCCATATTGGCGTATTATTAAGCTAGGAATTTTAATTTCCATTTTGAATCTCTATCAGTTCTTTTTTCTCAACAAGTTTTATTTACTAACTATTATGTTTGCACAAAATTTAGACTTTACTTTTAACTATAAGTATTAACTGTCTATATGAACTATTGTATAACTGATGACTTCGGTACAATCCAAATCAGCCAACTTATATAAATGTACCTCCTTCCTCATTGAACTAGCAAGATTTGAGCTTGCTTGTTAATTGAAGGCATTTTGCTAATTTTTGAGATTATCAAGGTTGCGAAGGTTGTATTTTCTTCATAAATGGTAATGATTTTTACGTCTGCAACGTTTCAGAATAAACTCTTCCTGCGGTTAAAATATGCGCAATTGTAATATGCCAATTAATCCATGGTTTCGTATGTACCACCTTGTTGCATAAATGAGGAGGAGCATGAAAAGGGCATAATTTAAGTGCACGAAAGTTTTGAAATACAAATATGAATTCACAACAACCCCTTTTCTAGGAAAATTTTCAAATTTCATCAACAAATTTTATTATGGAAACTGCTCGTTCATGAATTCAAATATTTTGATTATTTCTTGCCGTCCCTAATGTTCCAATTCAAATGGTCACATATATTGATTACGTCAATACAATGAACGCTTTATTACTTTATTAAAGACTACTACAACTTATACAGCGTTATTGTTGCCATAACAAGTTATTTAAAAGGAATAGTAAACAAACATGCCAGCCCAATCAATCTACATTATAGAACTAGTCCGGGATAAATACCGTCGATTAAATGCCATGACATTAAGATTTTTCTGGCACTCTTTACGAAAAGCACAGATGTTGATAAAATCTGATATCTACTGGGCTTTAGCCGACAATATTTTCCTCTGGAATAACAACAATTTTTAGTTTACATAGGGTGTTAAGTTTGCATCCGCTTCATCATTTCTTCATCCTGAACGGTTAATGCCGTTAATTTCTTCCCTACTCTATCGTGGGTCTCAAGGAATTTAGCTACACATCGGTCTAAGCAAACTGCTTCGCCTTTTGCTACATCCCCTTCCGTGTATTTGGTATTGATACACTTATCGTGACAAACGGACACTATCCGGTTGTACAAATCGCTCATCATTTCCATCTCCAACTCCTGCACCAGCTTCAGTTTATCCATCTGCCCTTTCTGTGCCATCTTTGCCGTTGTATACTTGTTCACAAATAGCAGTCCTGAGTCTTAATCTCTTATTATTCGCAAATACTTAATATGTTTTTCCTTACACTTTAGCACTTCAACTATTTAAATCTTGGGCTGGGTTCGTAATCTCCAAGATTTGATTGAAGCATTCGCTGGCGAACTTTCATATTTTCATAGCGATTTTGATCAACTTGAGTTTTGGCAAGCACAAAACCATAAATTCCTAGGAATGATACCACGACCCTGTCGAAAGAAAAGACCAAAATTCACTATTAACAAAAATAATCAACCAGGCCATACAAATTCGATTGCATTCACTCCAAATAAATCATAATCAATTTGCTTACAATCCTACGTTAGTTTTTCCAATGCGTCCTAATCTCAAAGGGAACCACTTCATCAGAAACAAATACTTCGATACTTAATTCTTCGATTATGTTTCAGCGGTTGCTGCTGCTCCACGAAAACCAGCTATCCTCATCAACAGTCTAAGTTTTAAACAATAAATCAAAATTTCCATCATTTGCACGATGCACGAATTTAATAACTTAGGGGCGCTCCTGTGAACTTTCATAACCCTAGCAAAACTTACTATTTACACTCACCCGAATAATGCTAAGTATTACAATTTACAAATATTACAAGTCTATATAAACCAACGTCACCAGCCTCAGGTAATAACAAATTTCTAATCTCAATCGGAAGTATTGGAACACCCGATGATGCAAGTGAGAGATGAGAGACGACAGATTCGATGTCTATAACACGTTACTTTTCTGACCTCTGCTATTTCATGAACTTACAAAAATTTCGACCTCACTCGAACTCCAAACAGGGTTTTTCCTTACCTGCCAAAATATTGCCGTGATCTCAACTGAGTGCCAATAATAACGCCGGGATGAATTGTTGAAATATTCTTGCCTCTAGTGAACTAGAAAATGTGCGCTAAAACCCCCAACGCAAGCTATAGAATGAGAAATGTTCTTGTAGATACACGGAATAAAATCGTGAAGGATGAGACAATGAGAGCCACATGGAGAAGAGCAGGAAAGCACGAGCACGAGCACATTTACTATTATTTATTATGTACACCCATTTGTTCCTATGTAACTATATCCGATCCTTGCACAGCTGAATTGCAGAACTAAGCATCCTTGCGCTGTAACCAGTACGATTGTGTAGTGCAATCCATGCAATCTTCGAACTGGTGGCTATACTATGCAGGCAAGTATATTTATTACTCGTATTAGACCGGCCTGATAACGAATTCAATGAAATATTAACTGATTTGAAACTTGGAACATGGAAATTCAAGTCAAAAGTATAACAAATAATGATAATTTATTTCGGGTCAATTCATTGGCCTAGGCCCTTACAACCACTAGTCAAAAGTGTAGAAAAGCAGAATTCGCCTGCAGGTCCAGCTGTACTACCTTTGCGTGTCATTAAATAATCACTGCGATGATTGAATAATGATGCTTTGAACTGATGCACTGTTGAGCATGGAAAGTGAGAAGTCGAATTTTTAATGTATTGTATTTGAATAGTATATACCTGGAAGTACTATAAAATAATTAATATATAAATACAGTACACACTGTATAGTTGTCATGAGGAATGGTGAAAAATAATACAAAAAATATATATTTTTCCAACCTTACTTGAAAAGACAGTTATTTAATAAAAATTACCAATGATAACATAGTTTTACAGCAAATTAGATTTAAACAAAACTGACACGGATCTCTCCTTTGCCTTGTAATAGTCTACCACGCAGTGTATTCAATGGCTGGGTATTACTTTATTGAATGTAGTCAAGAATCTGTCCTGGCAGAAGTGACAGCAGGAATCTTCATGAAAAAATTCTGAAACTGACATAACCTAGTACTGGGGAATACTAAGCAGAGGGTACTACATCTAGAAGATTGGTTTTATAGTTGTACTAGAAAAGTAGATCAAGTTTAGATACATATCAGGGAAGCTATACAAATTTTGTGATGATCTATGACTACCTACATGAACTGCCACTCTATACATTACAAAATTATTCCATCCGAAATCAAGGACCATCAAAACAGAGGTGGTAGACAGCATAAAATCAGCCAAAAGTTCAGTTTGTCCTTAACATTGTTAAGGAAATGGAGATACGGCATTTTGTTAATGTCTTCGTTCCCGGGATCGTGAGCGTTCCCGCCGGCGCTTAGGTTCACGTTCGCGGGAACGGGATCGACGCCTTGAGCCCCGGTCTTTGGGTGATGCTGACCGGCTTTTCCTTCCCCGTCTCCGGCTGTATAGGTATCTTCGGAGCTCACGAGATATTGGTTTCAAGTGCATGAAATTGCAAAATCCTGATCTGGTACACTCTCCTACTTCATACTGACGGCAGCAAGCTTCCCGGAAATCCGTTACAGGACTCAGCTCAGCGTATATAGGACGACCGCCGAACCATCGGTTGTTCAAGTCATTAACTGCCTTTTCTGCATCCTCTTCCCTACGAAACTAAAACAACCAGATCATTTTAGGGCATTAGACACTTGACCACCTTTTAAAAAATACATACATTAAGCTAAAATCTTTCAAACCTCCGAACTCACCTTTATGTAAACATTTCCGACGAGATGGTCACCCAAATTATCGCAAACATTCATTTCCTCAATCTCTCCATACTAAATCAAAACAATAATCATAAAAATTAAATACATACCATCTTAAAATGTAATGACGCGCGATTTACTAAGACTAACCCAAAATCGACTAAGTAACCTTTCAGTACTAACCTTATCTTCACACTCAACGAATACATCTTCAAAGAAATTATCATAATGTTCTTGCATTTCTTCATCGCTCACATGATTCATCTGGAACACTGTAACCACAGGAAAATGAAAATACCACTTCAAAATACTTAATCATCTTTCCTCCCGTCCTTCAATTTCAAAATACTTTTCCATCTACTTTACTACCAACAAACTATTACAATTCAAAACCATTAAATAAATTCATTAATCTTACCATCGGCTGTTTTAGTTGAATTCTGGGGATTAACATACAAATTCTGCAACACAATCGTTTGACTAAACGTCGGTTTGTTATGGATCCGAGAACATCGATCCCCGTGTCGACAGGCTCCGATTTTGAAGTAAAATGAACAATTGACCCTGCGGAAGACACCGACATTTAAAACCTCGTTATGATTACTTGATTACTCAAAATATTCTTACAAACTACCAAAACTCTACTTGAACACTTCTCATGACCACGCTACCATCAACTGCTGACCCCGCAAGAATGACAGGATAAAGGAGGAACTGACAGAGATAGAACTTACTTGTCCTTTTCAGTGCCGAAAATTGAAGCCAAATACTCAGCCATGGCGTGTCAATCTAATGAATTAAATAAATTTCTATTCCCGGAATAAAATTCCTGGAACCCAATCCTTTACTTTGTATTTACTATAAGACTGGGACCGGAGATTGTCCGATTCAATAATCCAAGTTCCAATGATCTTTCGTCAACACAAAACTCATCAACAGGCTAAATATAACGTGTAATTATTTTTTAGCAACACTCTCCTATACACTTGCTCCCACTACTTCCATTTCAGTTATGTACATACTCGCCTCCTTTTTTATCTTTATAAAAACTCCTGTGTATCAGCCTTGTTTGAATAGTCGCGGCAATTGTACTATGCGTTCAAAGGCACACAAATTTCAAATGTGCTTCAGCGGCATATATTTTCCTAGCAAGCTATTCAGCTATTGTGGTAGCTCAGGCTTACCGACTCAGACTTACCCACCGTCTGCCGACGAAGCTTGCCCATGTCAAGCACGTTTATTTAATAAGTGCAGCAGCCGTGCGGTACTGTGGCAATGCTGCGCTACTTTCTCAAGTAACACACTGCTGTGCACGGTAGCTGCAGTGTCGAGTTTTGTTTGGCTAAAAGTATCCAGGAAAATTCCTGTTATTCCTGCATCCTGTCCAATATCCTTGTAAGTGAAAAATAATATAGTTGTTCAAGGGAGTTTTCACGCCATCTATAGTTTTTTCCATTTGGTATCTTCAGAGATCCGTGAAATGCGTGAGGCCTTTACTTGGCTTTAATGAGTTCGTACTATTAATAAACAGAGACAAAAGGCCAAGTCCATAAAGTTTCCTGGGGACAGTTGAAAAGAACTAAACCCCAGGTGAGGAGTAGGGAAACGTTGGGATTTCTTGAATTTCGTACGGTACCGTAAGGAGAAAATGCAAATGTAATGAAATGAGTTGGCAGTTTTCTCAAATTCCGAATTTAATGAAAATAATAAATATTATAATTTATTCATGTTCATAGTTGAGCTGAAAATTAGTGAAGTCCAGTTTATTTTAAAATAGTGTGTAATTTTGATTTATTAATTTCTGGAATTTTAAGCGGAATTAAGATGACAATGGATTTAATTTCGGTTGCTTATCCAAGCAAAGGTAATATCTAAAAATGTTGGGAAGTTTTCAAAAATATGATTACAAACTGATTTATATTGAAAACATTTCCCGAAAATTTGGGCAGAAAATGTAACTAAAATGTGTGTACATTTTTTGGTGTGATGTGTAATACTGTTGATTAAGAAAACGGATAAGGGCTCGCTCTCCTATAACACCAATATTTATAATAATAATAATAATAATATTCCCCACTGTACTAACTGTACAGCAGGGGACTTTATTGTATTAACGGCTTTCGCCCTTAC
>JAQFXU010004214.1:0-14055 GCA_034693705.1 Spatulosminthurus flaviceps
AGTCATCATTATCTTGAAAAACTTCATTAACCAATACCTTTACGGGATGTGTTACTGGACCCAATAATATACATACAAAAAAACACTTATTTATTTCCTATCATTTTTTTTTTAAAAACCCCATTTAAAACCCATACAAATATCTATCTCTAACTATATAAGCTTTTACAGCTTACAATCCTATATATATAGGATTGGCCAAATAAGTTTTCTTCCCTTAAAGCCCCAATTAAAAATTTCAGCTAAATTATTGAGCTTAAGGAAACACAAAAATTGTTCAAAAAATTTTTGAATTTTTTTTTAAATTAACATCAGAGATATAAAAAAAACAACTGAGAAAATATTATGTGGAAGCAGCTACTATAGGATTTCATTATAGAATTTACCAAGCCTTATTCTTCTTTACTACTACATTTGAGCCTTAAGTTATAGTTTTCCTAGATTTTCTATAGATTCTCCCCCTTTAAATTATAGTAGCCCTGTTGGTAATTAAATAAGCAATTAATCATATACGCACGTCCTGCCTTCATTTTACTACTATTTATATACGTAGCTCTCTCTCTCTCTATCTTCGCATATAGCTTAGCTCCTCTATCCTTTCTCTCGATATTTTTTAAGCTTCCATATAAAACTAAATATTCCGTTCCGAATTAACTGCTCATATAGCTTTGGAAGAAAAAGGAGGAAAAAATCACCTTGGAAGTTACGTCATGGAAAACTCTAAGGACTTGTCAGTTGTTCTTAACTCTCAGTCAGTGCTTTAATATACTAAATAATATGAATTTAAACTTTTTTTTTTGAGAATGTGTGTATTGAATGGGATCCAATATTATACCTTGATCTTTGATACTATCTCTATCTATCTATCTACTATCTATCTCTCTCTCTCACCTATAATCTGAATGTTGGATGTTCGTGATTTAAGATCAGATGCTATCGTGGTTAAGATCCGATGTGCGTCTCCGGCTCTTCTGCGCTTGGAGTTCCTACAGTGATATATTTCCTATACTATAATATTATAATAATTATAATAATATATAAAAATACTGTACAGTACTTTATACATTAAAAATCCTTCCTTTCTTACGTATACACTATTATTAGCCACACCTTTCTATATATGTACATTATGTATATAGAAATCAAATACCAAGTGATGTTTCAATTTGTTATTATATTATATACGAACGTATTATATACTGTTAAATTATATAATGCTACCAATTTTTAGCCTTTCCTTTAAATCTACTTTAAATATTCGTAGACACACACACAGTCAGACACGTGTTTCATGAGCAATGGTGTTTGAGCATATGTGTGCCATCTAGAGGAGCTAATATAAGATTAGATTCAAAATAATGGAAAAATATTGGTAATAATTCAGGGTTGTTTTTTTTAAATATTTCCCTATATATAATACTATACTAACTATATATTACTACATACAATGTTAGTGGAGCAATAAGCTATACTTATGCTGAATAATTCTTCTATATTTAAGGTTAGTAGGAAAAAAGCATTAAAATTGAAAATTCGTGATGGAATTTTTCTCAGCTATATTATAACATTACAATTAATAGAATATTTACATTTACCATGTATTAAGGTTCTACATATAAAATACATATGCCTAACTAGGTGCAAGGATAGGTCACCCTAGGGTAAAATCACGTGTTAAACGAATGCTAATTGTGAGGAAGCTATAAAAGTGTATGCATTTTACACATTAGGATCCACGGGTTTCAAATAAATTTAAATCTAGTGTAGTAATTAGTAATAACACGAGTCATTTTGGTAGGCATAGGCAAAAATATATTGTACCTGACGCTATTCACAATTTATTTCCCCTTTACCAGTTTTCCTTTCAAATATACTATAATTATTAGGAAAATTATTTAAAATGTTTCCAGGCAGAGACTTTTTATTATCAATATGAAATGTTATACACATAAAAATATAATAACTTGATTATTATTATTATTGCTCTAGAAAAGGTAAACGCTCAGCCCTATCACTTATACGCTCATGTTTCTGGATGTAATCATAGCTAAAGTGGATGTATACAAAAAAAAATAATTGGTATAAAAAAGCGTTAAATTCTTACCCTGACAAATTACCGGTGAATTTAGAGGTGTAGGAATAAAGAATAAAAAATAAAATAATTATTGGTAGCAAAAGTCCAGCAAAAACACAATGAATTTTACCTGTTCTATAGCCCTCATTTTTGCCAAATATGTAGGACGTACATGTAAATTTGGTCCCTTATAGAACAATTAACGATCTACGTTATAATACTTTATAAGGTATAGAGGTAAACAATTAATAATGTAAAAGGTATAGAAACTGGAATTTATCGAATGATTCAGGGTAGCCTTTGAAAAGTTATAATAATAATAATAATAATTCTTATGGAAATAAATAAATAAATAAATAATATTAAAACACTATAATAAATCATTGAAAATAAAAACCATACTGTAGACTAACTCTCTGGGTGTATCAAATATTGGTCTATGGTGCTTTGAGCAATGTGGTACTAAACTTCAAAGAAGGCGCTATATATGAATAGATATGAAAATCCTTCTTATATACTAAAAAAATAAATAAATAAATAAAAAGCCAAGGAATTTTTTAGCTAAAAACAAAATCAATGGTAAATTTAAAATGGAGGGGTATTCCTATGATAAAATTCAATTCAATTGCATCTTTACTGCCATCTAGTCATGTACATACGTTTTTCCCCCATTGTCATCCTTGATAAAGACAATGTGATTGTGAGACCTATAGGTTATATACTACATAAGGATATATGGGAAGGATATAAAAAATGTTATTACGTAATAAAATATGACAACAAAGTTATTGCTATAGAGAATCTTTTTCTCACACTTTGATGGGCAAATATGTAAAACCATGTATGAAAAATATGTAAAAATTTTTAAGATAAAATAATGTGCTTCCAAAATTTATTTGAAAAAAAAAGTCTTAAATTTCATTTGAATTTCTCCCCTCCCCCCCACTTTTTCAATACAAATTATATTATAAAATATATGCTTGAATTTTGCCAATCAAAACCATCTTTGTATGAAATCCTCCAGGCTCTTTAAAAAATTACCCTCAAAACATACACACACCTATACACAATCCTATAGTAGAAATGTACATGGAAAATATTTTCAAGTTTACACAAAAAAAATAGAATAGTTGTAAAAAACCAAATCTATTTCATTGTAATCTCATTATATTGTATACACAGGCGTAGAAACACTATCAAATCCAAAAAGAATTTATGCAATCCCTGGGAAAGTAGAAAAAATTATCCAATTTTCATCCTGCAAAAAAAGCTATTCTTGTTCTTATAGCTTGAAATTAAATTGGCTCCATATATAATAATGTTATATAAAATATACCCAATGTTAATTTATGTGAGGTTATAAATACTATAGGAAAATTGAAAAAATGTTACCTTATTGA
Organism: Spatulosminthurus flaviceps; assembly: GCA_034693705.1. Lineage (NCBI taxonomy): Eukaryota > Metazoa > Arthropoda > Collembola > Symphypleona > Sminthuridae > Spatulosminthurus > Spatulosminthurus flaviceps. The sequence goes on from JAQFXU010004214.1 coordinate 3,475, forward strand.
CTTGTACTTGATTTTTATTCACGGATATAATATACAAGAATATTATATAAAAAAAATTAACACTAAATAATAAATTTATTATTCAATTTAATGTTATATCATGTCCTCGTTATGAAATATTGAAAAAACATAGTTGTTATTCAATCCACAAAAAGATATATGCGTCAGCTATATTACATTGTATAAGAAGAGACTTGGATTTTTATGTCTCTAGAAAATTATTATTATTATTATGGTTATTATTATAACGGTTATCCATTATCATTGCTAAAAGCTGAATTTGAAAGAAAATGTCTTAGAATTTCTTGACTAATTTTAAAAGAGGGATGATGATTTCGCTATGAAAAAAATAAATAAAAATAAAATGGGAATAAAAAAAATGGCTGACAAAGTATTACTAGGGTATACAAACTATATAAAAAAATACATTATAATATTATGATTATAAATTTAAGCATTTTAATCACATGAAATGACATATCGAGAAAACGTTGAAATTGTTGATACTATGTTATAACAAAAATATTATATGAAACGTGTTAGAGTCAAGTTAAGTTACATAATAAATTGTTCTGAATCCTATGGAATGTTGAATTTGTTTATCTTCGTCTTATTTCTCCAGTAACACCTGCTGGATTTAGCCGACCTTTATCATGAAAGAAATTGAGTCATTTCAAAAACATACTACTGTCGAGACAAGATTAAAGGGTCCCTGTCCAATTAGGTGACGTGTATAGGTGAGTTGCTCGTGCTCATCCCATGTTGTTTCAGGCAACCAACCAGGGCTACCTCACCTGCCCGCGTGAAAATCATAAATCGTTTATTTTCACGCTTTTTGAATTTCGAGCGTATATGCTGAAGCCAAGCAAGAAGCAAGAATAGCTCCGTAAACTACTGTACATAAGAGCAGGTGAGGCTACCTGATACATGGGAGGGGCATCGCCAAACGCACCTGGATACGTCACTAATTAGCCACGGTCGCTTTAATCTTGTCTCGAGAGTAGAGCAGTTTTGATAATTCAAAAAGTGAGTTTTTAACAATCGTACCCAAGGATTTCCGCTCCACTAGATTTTTTCAAGAATGTCGTCAAAATGTTCAAGTTGGGTTGAAGAGGAAGGTGAGTTGAGGAGGTGGAGCTATCTTGAGAAGGGGCGTGTCCATTGGGTCAAATATCAATCTGGATTTGAATATTGTCATACTCGATGTGAGTGACTTCATTCAAAGCGGCAAGCTGATTGGTTAGTTCTTTGGTGGCATCGTAGAGGTAAATCTGATTGGTTATCCATAGAACCTTGTATTTGAGGGATGGGTCCGCTTGTATAATTTCCAATGCTTTTTTCTGGCTCTCCGATGCCTGGTTCTGTAGTGCGGTGGAAATGGCTTGTAGTTTTTCGGGACGTTTTTGAATGAGCCGTGTTTCGTTGGATATTTTCGCGAGCGTGGTTCTTGATGGGACATCAAACGTTATTATTATGTTTGCTACGACCTTATTATTGCCGGTGGTGTCAAAAATGTTTTGTAAACTGGGACTAATTTTATCGGACATTTTGAAATTTGGAGTAGCAGTAGCAGCAGAATAAGTTGCTGGAATGAAAATTAGTGTAGTGAGGGGAAAAATACAAATGAAAGATTTCAAAATCATTGTGATGCGCTTAAAAGCTTCACTCTCATAAAAATGTTGAATAAAAATTCCTTTGTTTATGCCATATCGTGAATAATTTACATACATTTTTTTCAAGTCGTAAAATTGTTAACAAAATATCTGTCCGAGCATTGTTTACTTCTTTTATTATCCATTAAAAACCACAAAGACATATTCATCAGCCAAGCAAAGCAGAAAATGACTTTAGAAGGAGAGAAATTTTGCCAAGTACGTAATACATAATCCTATAACATAATTTGAAGAAGGCTCAACATTTTTAAACACCATTCCCCTCCTTCTTTGTGCCGGGCTCAGGCAGCGAGCCAATAAGCGCAAGCTGACAGAAGCCTACTACACTCACCATATGGGCTTGATTTAGGCTCGCCCACGGAGTGGGCTCTACCTGTGCTAGTGTATACATACACTTCTCCATTTACTTTTATTTTTCAAAATTTCCCTCCTCCTGAAATCAAAAGTTACTCCTTTTTCAAAGATTATTGTCTCACCCCGGTAGAATAATTGAATAATTTATAATGCAGAAAAGAAAATATTTCTAAATCACGTCCCTAGAGCGCGCCACTCTCTCCCTCAAAATTTCTACACTAAAAAATGTATTAACATCCTTTCCCCACTAAACGCTATTCCTCTAATCATTGCCCCAATTCTTATAAACCCCTCCCTATAAAAATGTATTCTAAATTTTTCTCCTCCAACAATCCAAAGTCCACAAGAACTAACTGTAAATTTCTTCAATGTATTTCCCTACCTTAAAATCCTACAACTTTACAATGCTATTACACACTTACAATAAAATTATTACAATTAGAGTAGAGATTTTTCCAGGGAAATAAAATACAAATAGGAAACCCACATTCACTGTATGAAAAATCTAATGCTACAAGAGCCCATTGTAGAACTGCACACCTCATATTATCAGTCCCGAGAAAAAAACTCAGGTTCTCATATTCTCATCTCACCACACACAGTACACACACAAGCACACTATGCAAAATTTTTAAAAAGAAGAGAGCCAAAATTTACGGGGCCAAAAGAGAGTGTATAGCTCTCATCGTGTACGATATCCATGCATGTCTCTCATCTTGAAACCCAAAGATGCTTTTAATGTTCCTTTTCTATATCTATACAGATAGATATACGCGTGTGTGTCTTTACCTACATTGTACGAATAAAAGGAAGCCGCAGAGAGCCTGTGGAGGATATAGTCATTTAAAATCTTAGTATTTCTCAAAGACAGAAGAAGAATAAAAGGAAGAAGAAGCGTGAGGGAAGAAAAAAAAAGTGTTTTAGCATCCTTGCAAAAATCGTAGCAGTCAATGTGCAAAAATAGCAACCTTTCCCTATCCTTGTTTCTCACAGGCTCCATGTCGATCATCTGCCTTGTATACTCTACACATTACACATACTCCCAAGCTTAAAGCTATATACTCCTATTAGTAATCTACATATAGAAAAATGTGTGAGGAACAAACATCAAGTAAATCTCTTTGCTGAGACTAAAACATAGGCGCCAACATAGCCCGCAAACTATATCATAGTTTCCCTTGAAGTAATATATTACTCCTTATGCACGTATGTAAAAATCCCTATCCGTCCTTTATATATTTCATTTAAGCTCCATACACACATACTATACTATATGAGAAAATATGTGCTCTAAGGATTTTCAATAATAATAATAATAAAATAAACGGAGCACCAGGGTTTAACTATCTCTTTCACTCTATAGCCCCGAAGAGTAAAAGAGTAAAGAGTGAGAGAAAAACTGAGGATTCGCAAATCCCATTTCGCAATGGAATCTGTCATGTGGGCTGACGACGCAGACTACATATTCTGGCTAGACCAATTCAGTCAGTTTGAAACGGGCCACCGTCCCGTCGACACCCTTTTAATTTTTTCCCGAATTTAATATACTCACAATTCTTCTTCTGCTCTCCTGTTGTTGCCCTCCTTATAATTATATTATCATATAAAGCTAAACTCCTTCCAATTTTAATTCCATCAATCTTTTTTTGCTTCTTCAACATAAGAAAAACTAACTAAACGGAATAGTTGAGTGGGGAAAATTTTGGGAAATCTGTTAAATTATGGCAAGAGTGAGAAATGTGGGAAATGTGTACAGCAACGTTGTTCATACAAAATACATGGTAAAATTTAATTAAGCTCGGAATGTAGCTCCCTCTACCCATCAAATCCAAACCAATGGCCAGAGTGGTACTTGAAATAGTGAATTTTTGGTGTGTGCCACTGTGCCGAGATAAGAAGTTGACAATAATTGGAGGATTTTTTCCCTTCGGCCTTAACTTAATTGTTAAAAAATAGAGAGCTCTTTATGGTGATAACTGTGTGTCATATTTTTGTGTGTATATAAAAAAAAATTTGAGTGAGAAATTGTATTAAAGCGATGGATGAAGTTGCTGGATATCGAAGTAGTGGATTGAGTAGCTTGAGCAGTCGACAGAGAAAGCCTCCTTCGGGGGCGGGGAATTACACTACTGGAGGTTTAAGTCCACAGTTTACGGATCAACAGCAGCAGCAGCTACAGCAACAGCAGTTAGGGCAGCAACAGGCAGCTTCTTCTTCAGCTTCAGCTGGCAGCTCTACAGCTGTCACGACAGATACCCTTACTTCGAATAGTGGGAAGAATAATCATCACCATCATCACCATCATCATCATAGGAGAAAAGGGAGGTCCAAGTCCTCCACGAGGTATGTGGATGCGGAGAAGCCTAAGAAGAAAGTACTGGGCAATGCCAGTAGTCTCATGTCGATTCCAAATACTGTCAAATTATCCATGCTCAATAGTGGATTTATCTCCATAAGTACGTTCCAAAAATTGTTTTCATCAAAAGGTTAATACCCATTTTCTCATCACTACCAAAAAAAATATATATTCCTATACTATACAAAAATATACATATTTTTGTGCATCTCTTTTTTTTTTTATCTTGCACTTTTCTCTCTCTCTCTCTCTCGCCTTTATCACTTTAAGGGCGTCTTTAATTTCTATGCATCCATTTATAAAGCATTTCTTTTACATTTTAGGTTTTTTCCCTTTTTTATGTTTGTTTTGTCTCTCTGGATTCCTTCAATTTTTATTCATTCATTTGATCACACGTAGATAGGGTCATCAGATAAATTTACTTGTATCATAAAGGCAAATAGTAATTAGCACTGAACTCCACTACAACACACGACCATGCACCGTAAAAAATAAACACGAAAATCAATAACACAACTGCATGTGAATAATTAATAATTGGAAATTACAGGGGTAGAATTAAATACAATTATTACAAATTCAATGATACTTTCTCATTAAAAAATATACAGTAGAATTGTATTGGAAAAAATTCTAATGCACGTTCCCCTGTAAATCCTATATGGCTATTCAGGGGAACCTGTTGAGTTGGTTTTTCAGTACAATACTTTTCACATGGATTTGGTTCGTGTTATGTACATACATAGATATTCCTATAAAGGGTGAATTTTTTGATTTTTTTCTGTTTCTTTCAATTTGCGTTGGCTATCTCGTGGGCATATACACAGTAAAAAATAAATCGGGCCATTTAAGAGGATCCCACACAAAAATCTTTGCACTACTCGGAAACCAGTTAAAGTTAAAACAGGGGCCCCCTGTAGAATTACGTGGGGCCCTGTTAAATTTTTGTACAAATTTTATATTCAACAGGGGAACCTGTTAAATTTTAACCGGCTTCCGAGTGCAAAGATTTTGGTGTGGGATCCTGTTGATTTTCAAAATTATTTTTTAGAGTGCATATTTTGAACGGGGGAGCTATTTTGTACTAAATTATGTTGTAGAAATCAATAATTTATTGCACCATATAGGTTTGATAATCATTTTTGACTTGTGCAATCTTTCATGTCTCACGAGTACAATACACACATATGCTTGACATACCTATACATACAAAGTATAGTATAGTTTATATATGTAGTGAGAACGGGTCAGTTTGTCTTGTCATTATCATTTTAAGATTTATTTTTATTGGTGAAATACTTAATATGTATGCTACGTATTATTAATAGCTTTGGATAATAAGCTTGGACTTGAATTCCAAAAAGTGGACCGTTAAAAACCCCCTCATATGTTGTTATGTATCAGTTTCTGCTTGGAAACAGAAGGATTTCATTAATTTGGGTAATAATAGCCGCTTCTTCCCCCTTCCCTTACTATTATGTAGATACTGATTGGAGCCAGTGTGCTATATACTAGAAGGGACATAATATATCTGTAATGGGAAAGCGTGTTAATTAGCCAAGGATTTCCATAATGCTCTAATGGGAGTAACGTGGTAGCCATAAAAATAATATAGTTTAAAACTCTGACTCACACAATCTCTTCCTTCCCGTGTGCATGTCAGATGGCCCAGTAATTAATCTTCTGTTGGATTCAGAGTTTGCCAATAACTTTGGCATCCTTTCTATGACTGCAATTTAACCACACTATTTACTCCCTTCAGGATTCCGCTATTCGTCCTCATGTAAAGAAAGAATTATAAGAAAACTCCTCAAATTTTCTAACCAACCCCATTCTTCCCAAGCTAATCGTAGTTAAACCTCTGAACGTATTAGTTAGTATATTAGACACATCGGATAAAGCGCGTTTTTTTAATGATCTTTTTCTTCTCTTCCTTGCATCTCCTCTTAAAACCAAAAATGAGAGAGATGCATTCCATTCCATCTCCGCCATTGCTGACGTCACCATCTAACATTTTCACTTCAATCATTCAACATGGTTGACAAGGATATTCCTTTCCTCTTTCTCTGGAGTCTGGAATGCAGCTCAGGTACATACAAAAAAGCAAGATAAGTATGTACCTAAAATCTTTTCCTACACAAGTAAATGTGCAACAGGATGGAAGCACGTGTATACTTTACATATAGAAGAAGATGTGCAAGATAAAATATATCAAGTGAATTCTACAAATGCATGCATTTAAAATTTATTACAACACTCTCAGATCAGAGAGAGAGAGAGAGAAAATATGTAATGATCCAAACGCTTGAGGATTTATGTTTTTATGGATCAACTTATTTTTTAAAAAATGTTCATGTAAACATTTTTTTATCTCCCTTTTTTTCTAAATGTAAATGGTAAAAGTTGTAAATGGTATATAGAAAAGTGAAGTGGAGAGAGAGGACGTTGAATGTGGTTACGGTTTAAGTGTGGCAAATGTTTGCCTTTCGGTTTTTATCTCTTGACACAAAGTGCCTTTATGCCTCAAATGCAGCTGGCTAAATTATAGAAGATGAGGAGAGTGGAGTGAGTGAGCCTTGCCATTAAAAAATATGAGTGACGTTCTTAGCATGACCTTCACTCTGACTATGACAAAGATTATTGTTATTTAGCTACACACGCGGAAAATTACCAAAGCTCCTTTTATAATTACACCTTTCCTACCATTTCTATCATGGTACATGGCTTTTTCCCCGGTTGTCAAGCAAGCTATAAGTGTATAGAAAGGCCAAGGAGTCTTCAGCCTCTAAAGAATGTTCGGAAAATTTCTAATGGATAAATTCCGTTGAAAAAATATTTATTCTGAAAAAAATTCAAACATAGGTTTTCTATAGTAAAATCAGCAATCTATGAAGCATCTCACTCTTCTTTGATTTAACACTCCATGACTTTATTTAAGGTACAAGCTTTAAGGCATAGCTTTTATGTAAATAATTTTAAAAGAGAAATCCTTGGTTGAATTTCTAAACTAACTTTTCCTGTGTAGTTATTAATGATGCGCCATAGTAGGGGTTGATAAGGCTTAAAAAAATTCTATGACTTTTACTGTTTTACTGTGCTTGATTTAATTTACCGCTCACCGCGGTTCCTGCTTTGAATAACATTTGCTAGAAAAATAATAAAGGGTTTTTCCTGCTCCTTCATCCTTCACGCCTTCACGCTTTTATCTAAGCCTGAGTTTTAAATTTGATTGATTGATTGAGGAATGTTTTTATTGGAAAAGTTGGAGGAATTTACAAGTGATTTGAAAAGTTGATTTTGTATTTTTTGTTTTTTTATAGAAGAAGAGGATGGCAAAGTTCTTTCATCTCTTCCCAAAAGGCCGATAAATAAGGAAACTTTTCTGAAGATTTGCGAGGAACGACGTAAATTTCCTGTTTTGTACAAAGTGGAATTTCAGGCAAGTTTTTATTTTTATTTTAATAATTATTTTCGGATAATAAACTTTGGATTCAATTGTTGTTCTTGGTTGGATTTGTTAGAGTTTTAGGAGGATTTGAAATGTTGGTGAGGCTGTGGTATAGGAGGAAAGCGTTTTAAGTGGAAGAATTAATTCGTGATCTGATTGAGGGGTTTTTTTGTGGGAGCTGTTTTAGTGTGAAATAAATGGAGAAAGACGGGGGGGGGGGTAATTTTTATATTGTCGTTAATTGAGCATTGATTTTGCTTTTGTGTAGTGTTTGATATGAAAAAGTGAAGTTGATTTTAGTGTTTGTTCTGATTCCTGCTCGGTTCAATGTGAAACATTTTTTTTACAGAGCTTGAATGCTTCTTGTTTGGAAGAAGATGAAGATGATGATGATGAGGATGAGATTTCCTTGTGTTTATCCGTCTATCAAAAAAAATATGTAAACTAACGTGTCCCTGTGTGTTAGGTGTGTGCATGGAATATGCATAGGAAATGTGTTTGTGTGTGTGCTCACAAATGTTGGCCAAGTGGAAGTATTTTTAGATTTTTTGCAAGGCCACTTCGCCAAGTTGAGAGGTCTTCCCGCATAACTCCTCTTTCCATAGTGTTCCTTGGGAGATTTTCACTGTATGGAATATTCAGGGAATGAGGGAGCTGAGAGTCTCTCTTTCTCTCTAAAATTTTTTTTCCGCTGAGATTGAAAGAAAATCTTGATTTTTATTGTACTTTCTGTAATTCTCTTGTTAGAGTTGAAGTATATGAATTCTTGTTGTATGAGAATTCCTTGCTGGTCTGAAGCAGAGGTTTTTTTATTTTCATGTAGCCGAAAAATAAAGATGGTATAGTTATTTCCGTGGGTTATTACAGCTATTACCATTAATAAATATTGTTCTAGGGTTCTTGTTGTTGTTGTTGTCTTTTTGTTTTTTTATCCTAATGTTTTTCCTCCCAGACTCAATGAATCCTAGATCATTTTAGCAATAATAATAATAGCTAAAGGCTGATTCTGAGCTAGACAGAGACAAAGACATTATTTTTGGTAGGATTTTTCCACAAATTGAAGAGACTGGTTATTGGACATTGTTTTTTATGTAATTTATCGACTCTGACTTAACCACTATTGGTTTCTTACTACTTACTGAACTGGTTCGTCTCGACTAAGGTTATTTTTCACGTGAGCTGTAAAAATTGTATGTGTGTCTCCAATAATCCAAGGTAGGATTTTTCTTATGGGTACGCACAAATACATATACCATGGTTGAGTAGATACGCTATCGTTGCATACTTTTCCCGTGTAACCATTTTCCTTGTGGCTTTCACCTTGACCCTGAAATCCGCAAACGAGAACGCAAACATGGACCCACACATCATCCACTAATCGCAAGCATATGAACATTTTTTTTTCTTTCGGGCCGATCAGTGAGCAAAAACTGTACAAGCTACATGTTAACATCGCTCCGGTGGAATTTTTTTCACATATATTAAACACATGTACATATATTCCACTTAGGATTTTTCTTCAATTATTATTACGACTTATGTACTATATAGAGTCAATATAACTATCAAAAATAAATCCAAGTTCGAATTGAAATCATAATCATTTTTATCACACTTTTCGCAATTTGCCAGTATTTAGGGCCAAATATTTGCCTTGTGTTTTACGAACCAGTAGAAAAATTCTTACAAAAACGGTGCGTATGTATTAATGTAATGGGGATGTATAAGAGCGTGAATACTAATATTGTATGCACATATGTGTTTTTGTACTGAGAAAGATTTTCTACAAGTATTAATTCAGAGAATAATACTAATTTTTCCAGCAATTCTTTACCATTAATTCCTATAGCTTATAACTCTTGCCCAATGCTTTCAGGTTTAGAGCAATGTTTTAGGGGCCATAGAAGAATAATAATGATTAGATGGTTTATAATATGGCTATTGCTCCACTTTACCTAACTGAAGGAGATTGGAGAAAGTAAAAATAGCTAGTTTAGGAAACTTCATTAATTTACTCAGTATTCAAATGAATCATTGGTAATTAATAGGATTGGAAGTTCCACAAATGTTTTAATGTGATTAGGACAGCCTTATAAGTTTTTCAATGATGTGTCGGATAATGTATTGGAAATTCGCGTTTTAGTAGAAAGGCATAATACATGTAGTTAATGAACTTCTATTGAACTTGCAGATAGCCTGTAAAAATGAGGGACATTCATGTCGACATGCGACCAAAGCGTTGAATAAAGACAAAAATCAAAATAATCGAGTCATTCCATGTAAGTAATCACATTTTTATTACTTTTTTTATTCATGTATGTACGTTAATGATGATAAAAGTATGAAAGAAACCCCATCAACTGAATGGCAGTTTGGCCATATGTTATAATCGTGATTGCATTCTAGGAATATAGGGTGTGTAAGTAGTAAGAGGCAATTAAAAATGTTGTTTACTTTCGTAGATGATTACAACCGTGTAGTTTTAGGGCCGACGAAAGACTTTCCAGGAGATTATGTGAATGCATCGTATGTTGATGTAAGTGAGAATCTTTGAAACCCTTGCATTTTGATACAATTAACTTTGCCCTTCCTTAAACATTTTATTGCACATACACGTATTATTTCTATGTACGTAATTTCCTATACATAAATACATGTTTACGTATGCATGCATATATACTATATGGAATATGGATTTTTTTAAATGTTGCAGAGTTTATTGAAACCAAATGCGTACATTGTGGCACAAG
>JAQFXU010004215.1:0-14052 GCA_034693705.1 Spatulosminthurus flaviceps
CAGTAATTGTTCCTGTTTTGTCAAGTTGTTATATTTTTGGCCTACAGGAAATCAAAATTCCTGTTTACCCCAGTGTGACTAGCGCCAATAAGATGGCAGAGCTCCTCTAACCCAACCTTTCCATTATTGCTACATTGCCCATTCCATTGCAATAGAATACATACACGGATATTACAAATAACCAAATTCTATTGCGCCCCCTCAAATTATTCTTCTTTCATCTGCAATTTGCATAGTAAATGAACCAGACATGGCCACATATAATAATTTACCCTTTACCCATAGAAATTCAATGAGCATGAGAGCTTACTTGATTATAGGCACACTTGCAGTAGTTATTACCTTGGCATTTGCCGAAATGAAGCACAACAAACTCCTCCATTCCAAAGAATGGGAGTAATGAGGAATTAAATGCATGTAAGCAAAATAAGCTACTCTAGCTTTGTTTCCTATAGCTAACGTGTAGGCCTGTCCAGAGCTATCGAGCTATGATGAAAGCTTATGAGTTTTACCTTTCCTAAGAACCTTGTACTTCCACACCTTTGAACTTCTTCATGATTGAGTAATTCCCAAGGATAGGGATGTACACACAAAATCCTATACGCAGTCATTTTTCCAACTTTTTCTCCCTCTCTTCAAGTCTTTAGGAGATTTAATACATGATTAAGAAACTATAAGTCCTTTTGAGGATCATATTTCTTCCATTGTATCTTTATGGCTGATTGAAACTGGAACCATTTTACTATATAAAGATTCACAGGATCATATGATGGTTCTAAGAAAATTATTATAGGCATAGCTTCATAGGATTCTTTCATCAGTAGGTCCTAATATTGTTGATGGTGATTGTTTAGTCCTTCAAGGGTACTTTGTCAATTTGAAATCACTTCTAACATAGAATGCTCGTCTTCTCCTGAATAAGTACACCCACAGGGGAGAAAATGTCTCAGTTTATAGTTTTGTATGTGTATGAGAAAAACATTATGTACTTATGTCGTTCTGTATGTGAATTTCTATGGGAAAACATTTTTCACAAAATTAAGTCGTAGAGAATTTTGATGACAAAACGTTTCCCTGTTGACTCCAATAAGGACAGAGATATAGGAATTGCAACTACTAAAATTCAATATGAGGCTAGAGATGTACATACAAATAAGGATTACTATATACGTTATAAAAATCCTCGTTTTTTATACATCCCATGAGAATTGTATATACAGAGTTGATACATACAGGACTCATGTATTATATTGCATATGGGTCTCTTTTTACGGGATAGAAAGGAGAAAAAAGTTGATCCTCTAACTTATGTAATTGCGGTGCCTATTGGCACAGAGTATGAAGAAAATAAGTAGGAAAGAAAAATTATTCGGAGCATTTAAAGGTCTCAATGAGGAACAAGGACCCACTCATAACATAACTGATGCTGAGAGCTGAATTCTATGAGAGGACATCATTAAAAAATATTAAAACCTCAAGGCTTGCATAGTACAACAGGATCAATACTGATTATAAGGACGTGTGTGCGTGTGTGCATGTACTAGTATGTACGTACATATTATATATGTGAGTAAAATACTCCTTCCTGTCTATATAACCACAGAGTGGTCCTATTTACTCAGCACTTTTACATATGGGGAGTAAACATCTTATCACTATATGACACTCGAGCCCATCCATGCACAAGTATTATGTCTTGTTGAAAATGCTCCAAAGATTACGATAACTATTGAACTAACCAACAAACCAAGTATTTTTTTTCCTTCCATAAGAAATTCAACATATGTGGCATCATTTCCTTCCCTCCTTTAATGCAACCATACACATTTTAGCTTGCTCCATTTCATAGATAAAAACAGACTTTTAAAGGTTACTTGGTCCGTAAAATAAACTTTTTAAAAAGAAACATCCATGGTAGTGATAATTTTAAATTATCAAAAAAAAAATATATATGTATTTATCATCATCCCTTCAACTTCCAATAATATAAAAGCATGAAAATAAAAAGATATTTTCTTCAACTATAACATTAGATTATATAGTAAAACAGGACTCCTGGAATTTACTTTTGAGTCTCCTTTTAGTTTCCTGGCCAGACAAACTTTCCTCTAAAATGACGTTTCCTATAAATATCCAATAACATTTTCAACTTGAAGCGTCTATATAGCTCCTAAATAGAAAAATTATGCTGACTCTGTCAGATAGAAAAATACAAATAAAATCCAATTGCTTGTCTGATTGCTTAAGTTAAAAGTATAGAATTATTGTGGTGGTTCTTTAAAAAAGAATTTTTTTTTGCCAAGTCCAATATTTTTTCAAATGATTCTTCAAACAATTCTAAGCTTATACACTCTAAAAGCTTAAGAGAGATTTCCTGGGTAATACTAAAAGCTATGTAGGTAATTTAAGGAAGTTTTTCCATTATTGTAACTTCCATTGTCTAGTGGATGACATAATAGAATTTTTTCTCTGATCGTAGGTTTTTATGTGTATTGACTTTTAGATAATTAAGAGAATAAACATTTTAAAAAACTTACATGTGGCCAGTTGATAGGAGTTTGCATTTTGGAGGTTAGTTTTTGTCTTGGATGGTTTTTTATCTCAATTTCTTCGTTAGCGGAGGACAAAAGAGTAAAGAAAAGAGGACACTAGTGCGATGTCTCCTCCTTTAGTTTACTTTACTTTGCAAACCAAAACTATATATGGAAAAGATCTTGCTACGTTGTGGGCTATTTTCTTGGGAGCTTACATATAATTGGGTATATCTAAATATAGATGTTGGGCAAAGTGCACGTACGTAAGGAGTGAGAAAAATGTATTTTCCTTTCTGTCCCTCCTCTCCCACAAGAAGTTTCCCATCCACACCACAGTAGTAGTAATAATTATAAGAGTGGATCCAAATACAATTGAGAAGTCACTCCTAATGATGTAATGATACTGTATCAATTTAATGAGTTTTCTCCCAATTCTCTTCTCCTTCTTCCCTTTGATTCTCTATGGATAATATCAAGATTAATTCTTGGGGAGGATGTGAACATCAAGAGGAGGACAACAAATTCATAGGGATGGACCGGTAGTGGAATCAAATGTCACTGGCTGGTATTAAGGAAGAGTTCCAAGTTACTACAACTTGTTTGTTCGAGTATAACTTTCAAACTTGGTAACTTTCTTCAGCGTGTATACCTGATCACGACCACATGTGCAGGATTAGGAATAAGAAAGAAAGAAAGAGGGAGAGAGAGAGAGAGAGAGAGAGAGAAAGGCGTAAGAGAGTTGGCGTGTGTAAACATTTACTATGAAGAATATAGGGGAAGAAGCACTAATGGAAAGAACTTTCTCTCACTGACCACTGTTCGAAGCACGAAGCCAAATATAAATCACAGTTGATATAATTACAATAGAATTCCTACTCACTCACTATATAGTAGATCCCTAAGAAAATCCATGAGTCATCAAAATTACCTTAACCTTCACACCTTTACTCACAATAAATATTACAATTGTAAATACTAATTACTATTATTCTCTACTATTATTTTCTTCTGCAATGGAGAGAGAAAAAACCTTCACACATGTAATATATTAATTCACATTATTCCCTAAACTTTTGCGTGATTCACATACAAAGAGAAATTACATTTCATATGATAAATATATGTAGCCCCGTTAAAGAAAATTCAATTGTAAAATCTCGTAATTTCTTTGATAACGAGTTAATATTTGTTTAGAATCCCCGGATTTTCATTATTTTTTAAAGGGAATTTAGCATTGGGAAATAAAGTTATGACTTACAATTAGTTTTCCAACATCACTTATACCCTTGAAAGTATGGGAATTGAAGTTGTAATATTTCCGAGCACGAGAGTGTTGTTCGTGTGAAAGCTTGTGTGAAAAGTTGTTGTCACGCAGTAGGCATAGAAATTTTAAGTTTTGTACACTTATTTCCCTTCTACATGTGTGTGTGTGTATGTGTCCGTATATTGATTAACAGGAGGAATTATGATATATCTGGGGAGAGAAAAAGTCGTATAAAAGCCAGCGTGTGGAATCCGGAAAGTAAGTGAAGCCGGTTTAACTCTCTAATTCGAGAGAACTTGAATTTTGTTTGTTGATGTTCTGTCTCGTTGTTATACTCAAACACTTTACTCTACACCAGCTTGAACTTCAGAGATTGGAACAAAATTCAGTCTCCCGCTCTCTCTTCCAATAGAACTGAGTGTTTCGTGCTCCTCGTTATATAATTACTCATAATCGTGTTACTCAACTTGTGCGTTCCCAATAGAGTCACTTTTTTTCACAAACCTAAGCAGCAGCCTCAGCTTGAACCAAAGAGTTTGGGGATTTGTCATAAGGAAAAAACTAAACAGTGCTTGGCCGTACTTCTTCCTTCTCTCCTATCTTGTGTTAATCCTCACGATGCGATGTGATGGTAGTCCCTCTAAAACTCTCTGGGTCTGGTGAGGTTATTTTTTTCCTTCTTCGTCTTCTCTCTCTCTCTCTCTCTCTATCTCTTCTCCCTGCAAAGTAGAAAGTTACTCAATAATCTTGTAGTACTATCGTTGCTGTCTCTTCAGAGTCAGCTATCTTCTCCACTTGTGGTGGTCTCTCCCATAGATATATGTGTGTACACGTACAAACAAACCACAAATAAGCAATTCTGAGTGTAAGGACGTGAGCAAGTAAAACGATCCGTGAGAAGGTAAAAGCGCTGTCACCCATTCTCCTCAAGTACTTGAGCTCCTTTCATTATACATGTGTTACTTGCTCTACCCTTCCAACTCCCGTCGAGTCCCACACATCACATTCTAGTACGTATAAAAAAATAAGTACGTTCAATTTCTAACGTATGCTTCTTAAAGTGGGAGGAAGAAAATTTTCGTAAAAAGTTCCTAGTTTGTCAAAGGTAGATATTTTAACGTTCAACTTACATATAAAGAAAGATGCTTTTTTTTGGAAACTTGCAATAATTGCTTCTCACACACACTCACACACACAAACAGACACTTACTGAGTCCCTCCCTTGCAAACATAGAGAGCACTATAGGATTATATTGGAGAGACCTCCGTCCTCTCTCCTAATTCCCTTGAATCTTTTGAGATTTTACTTATCTCCCCATCTCTCCGCGCTCCTTGCTGGCTGCTGAAGCCTGAAATTCAGCCAATCATCTCAGTTTCTAGCAAATAACTAACTCGCTCATCATGACGATATCATCAGGATAGGAAGACTTGAGCAGGGGGAAAAAATATATATTTTGGGCTCATGAACCACTTCCACTCTTCCGTCCAGTCTGATAAGTATATAGGCAGGGCAAAAGGAGGAAAAAGAGCTGAGGAAGTTGGAACTTCACATTTTTTCACACTTTCTCAACACATCATCAAACTATATCTTCTACCTTCCTCTGAGTACACCAACTACCCACACTCACACATATATGGACAATTCCGTGAGTTTAAAACTTCACCAACTTGCTCCTTCTGATTGCGCCGAGAGAGCTTACTTCTTCTTTAAATGACTATAAATATGCGGGGATAGGGATTTTAGTGTAGCTCCTATAAAAGAAAGGAAAAAGTGTGAAAATTTTTTTTCACATTTTTTTTATATATTCTCAGTTAAAAATTCCCAAGTATTTACTACAACTTTTGGAAGAAAAACAATGGGGAAATGATGGTAGAGGAGTTAGGAAAAGTTACTACTACTTATTATTATTATTACAAATGTACGTGATACATATAAAATATGCACGACACGTAGTTGGAAATAGGGAAAAAAAGTTTTTCCTCTATAATAAAGTATCCAGTCCTTCATGCGAGCGGAAAAGTTGTCTAAATTGCAATAATTCTCCCATGATAAATAGGGGAAAAAAATCCACTGGAACTATGTAATAACAAGTGAGGGAGGGGCGAGAGGGCGACTGATTGGGATTTGGTTGCATGTCATCTCATCTAATCAGCAGCACCATCAGCACTATATACTTCATCATGAGAGGAAAAAAATATTGATGAGAGGAGGAATAGGAGAATAGCTATATATAAAGAGGTAAGGGGGGAAAAAGTGAACCAAAACAAGATAGCTCCCATGCCGCCCTGTATACTGTTATGGTGACAAAAGTTTTACATACATGAAAAAAAGGATACTTCCAATAGGAAGTAATAAATCATGAGTAGGATGACATCTAAGGGCAAAGAAGAGCCATTAGCTCCCATTTCCTATGCAGTGATGATAAAACGTGAAAAAAAGGTACAATTTCATAATTCTTTCCCTTTTTTCTCTCCTCTCAACCTTGACTTGATTAATTCTTGTCTCAGGCTATAATCCATAATACTGTAAACTCCGCAACGTTATTGGGCTCAAGTGTGAAGAGGATTTGTGTAATAAATTTGATTTCCAAAGTAGGAAGGTCAAAATTAAATGGATTTCATGTAAATAGGAGATTCCACATTCATAGATTGCATTTTATTATCCACTACCATGTACAAATACTAATGAGCAGTTGCCCCATTCAATTTTTTTTAAATACAAGGATGAACTTAGGAAAATGAAATAATTAAATTTCTCAGGATTTTTAACTGAGTGTTTTTTAAGAATGAAAGTAGACTTTTTCTAAATTATGCTCATGGAATTATAATGGGCTCTTTATAGGAGTTCATTCTAGTTTTCTTCTTGAACACGTGGTAAATATATGTGGTACGTGTAACTTGTTCCACAGCTCTGATCTCACCATTCAAATAGAGGAATGATGAGAGACATAAAATCATAAAAAAAGTTATGACTATTGACAAAACTACTTTCAATAAACTTGAGTAGAATGAAATTGTATGTAAGCATGGAAATGGCATGTATCGGCAAGAACTACTATGCAAATATTGTGGCTCGTCTCGGAAATTTAATGGTTACATTATTGACATTATATTAATAGGTATATTTATATATGACCAGCAGTAAAACAAATACATCCCTTGAATCCCTACACAGTTTCTTTAAATATTGGAAATTCTTTTCAATCCATTTGTATTTATATACATGGCATAAATTGAATTTTCAAGTTTAGCTCTACAATGTATTGTAAGTATAGGAAAAAATTAAACCCGTAAGAATTTGAAAAAAGCTCATGCCACTGACTCCATCCCTGCATCCGTACTTATACTTGTTACTTGTACAGAGTAAATGTCAAGATGAAGGACAAATTTGAACATTTGTCTATCTTTCTCGAGTAATTATTATTATGCATAAGAATATTTAGTGTAAACTTGTATCTAAATGATGTTGAGATGTTTCACATCAACTTAGTATTTCAGCGAATGCATTAAATACGTCATGGATTGAATATTTACTATGATAAGGAAAGAAATTTTACAGTCTCCACTCGATCAATTTGTGGGAATCAACATTGTAAATAATTGGACTTTGATTGACAAATTTATGGGAGAGGGAAGAAGCTTCATGAGGGATTATTGTAAATATTTGTGCTTTAACACATATGTTCCCCTGAAAAACTGAGCCGTATTTACTTTTTATCAATATTTTTTCCCTCTCCTTCTCTCTGGATATTCCTCTGATATTTTCTGGGTTATTAGTAAGGAGAGGTCAGGAAATACGGAGTTTTAGCACTTTTAGCACATTTATTTCCGGATGGTGGGATGCGGGAATATTATTAAAAAAATAAAATAACGTAAATAAAAGTAAACAAATAATTAATTTCATTTTGGCAACCTATTTATAGTCAATTTTTCAACGGAGGCTCATTGTTAGAGGGGCGAGCCGGATTTTTCGTGGAGTGTGGCAAGAATTGTATGTGTGCCAATTTTACAATGGTTGCGTAGCTCATATGTTTTGTTTGCGCATATAGCAATAGTTCTACATACTATTTAGTCATAGAATGAAAAACCATGTTCTCCATCATCTACGACCTTGTCAATGTACATACTACTACTCTACTACTCTCTCTCTCTCTCTTGCTCAATCTACTTGCTCAATCTTGTCTGACAGAAATGTCACGTATACAGAGAAACAAGAAATTGTTTTTCTACATGATCAAGTCTGACATTTAGTAGTAGCTGCGGCAAATCTACGCTTTAGCAGACATAAGTACTAGTAATTAAAATAAAATATATATTAACTCATGTAATTGCCAATCTCAAATAACTTTTACATTTTCCACTAAACTTAACGAGGCTCACATATTTTGCTCAATACACAAAAACTGGAGTCTTAAGCTTGTATTTCCCTTGCATAATAATACATAGTAAGAGGAAGCAAGGAATATTAAAAAGTACATCCAAGCTTGTGAGAGCTGGAGGGAGAAAAAAATAATCTCAAGTTTTGAATTTCAGAGTTGGAAAAGATAAATTAAATTTAAATCTGTGTACCACACGTGCACATACATACATAGATACGTATGTTTTTAATATCCCCACATATCCACCTGACCCAGTAGAAATAACAAGACGTTCCTTGACTATTTTTGAGGGTTAACTTATTTTATATTGGTCTAGTAGTAATTATTAACCCATACTTACATGAAACTCCAAGGCTAAGTCAGTCATGTAAATATTTACTCCAACGTTTTGAACGTAAGTTTGGGTAATAAACCGCGTAGGTGATTAGAAAATTCCTTTGAACTATTTCCATCGATTATGTTCTTCTAGAACAGCACGGGAGGAACAATACGGCTTTGATCCAGTACATATTTACTTTTACTAGTAGATTGCATGGTAGAGCGGGATTGTTATTAAAGTATGGCTTTACTAAATGAAAACTACTGGGATCACACCACGTGATTTTTCTCCTCTACAAAAAATCTCCCGTCTCCTTTCTACTATACGTAGGAGTAGGTATAATTATTTCTACAATGTACGTGTTAACAAAGGAGAGAGAGAGAGGGAGAGTTGGACCTCGGAAAAATAATAAACCTACGGGCTACACGGACTATGTGCCTTTTGTTTTCCCTATAAAGCTTTACTATTCTACGGACTTTAAACAAGACTAGGACGCCAACTTGTATTTTAATTTTTACTTGAGTCAGCATCTCCTAATGGTAGAGAGTGTGAGAGAGAGAGAGATATTATAGGAGAAGGCATGAGCAAATTTTACAACCACAACTGTTGCCACACAGGTTTTTAATAGCTCCTTTGAAAAAAAAGACATATCCTGAAAATTTCTATTACTTTACATATGCCTCCATTAACTCAACATTTTAAATCCTTTCGGTCCCCCTCTCACTCAGTCATATAGCCAACGGTAAGAATAGTTTTGGTGCGCAAAGTACAGGTTCACCTATATGTACACTACACACTTTTCTAATCAACTACACACTAATTTACTTTACAAAACAAACTCCTCTCCGTTCTACTTCTGATTAAATAGAGAAGAAAATTCTCCTCCAAGCGCTAGTACAAAAGTATCTATACTCTAAATTTCATATTCCGTGTGTATCTTCATTTGTAAGATTCTCAAATGAAAGTCTCTTGTACTATTTTTAATACAAACTCCCAGCCCTATATGTTGAGATAGAGAGAACACCCATAGTTTTTATTCATAAACGTTTTATGGAACGGAACAATAAATTATTTCCAATTAGACAAAACTTTTCCATATGAAAGTTGTAGGGTCTCACAAAAATCCCCTATTTGAGGGCCAAGGATGGCGCTAAAAAACATTTCAAATAAGTATTTTTATTTTCCAAAGAATTTCCTTCCATTAAACTCCCACGCAAGGGAATTCCGCTTTGAAGGAGAATACCACAAATAATAATTGGCACAATGATAATTATTACAAGCCATACCAAAGATAATCAACATCTCTCAAGGACGACGTAACCTTTTAAATGTCACAATTGGTTTTACAATTCAAGGACCATTTAATTCACTTGCAAATATTTGGCAATGTTCAAATTAAATAATGTATCTCCCCTCGGAAGCGTAAGTAAATAGTTGAAGAAAAGCCTCAAAGTTAATTTCTCCATTGATTCTCTATAGATATATGTGTAAAAAGAGTGAAAATATGGGGCTTGGTTCATAGACAGTCCCATAATTACGAGGAATGTTGGCAGTTGAAGACGTAGTTGAAGTACATAGCAAAGGACTTGGGAGAGAAACGTCTCCATGGTTTCATTATAAGTGGCCATGGTTTTAGATTTTATGCTCCGTTACGCTCCCAACCCTCTCTGAAATTCCATTGCCAAAATTGTGTAGAGATGAGAGGGAAGTTCCATCCCAAAAATATTATTATATCGTTAGAGATAAAAATTTCAAGTCAAGAAAAGGCATTTTTCCCTATTATGTACATCCTGCACCCTTTTGAAAAAAGATAAATGTCACGACGAGAAATAGTAATTTAATACTTTTGAAGGTAAAAATAATGGAAAGTTTTTACAGAGATGAAATAATATGGAAAGGAAACATAATAAATTGAAAGGTTTAATATTTTTTGGGTAGACATGCTTGACGGGAAAAAAACTTGAGAGTTTTAAAAATATGATATGGAGAGAGAAGGCTGGAGAAAAAAAAGATTGAAAAATCGTCATTATGAAATAGGCGGCCTGAGTATGAATATGTATCTTGTAATATTTGCACAAGAAGAGAATCGTGATTTTAATTATGAAGTTATTATGGCTGAAGCTAAGAGCGCACAACTACGAATATATTCAAGAAAAATATTTCTTAAGAATTTCAAATGTTCATATAGCTTTCCATCGCTCCTATTCAAACTTTGCATTGCTTTTCCTTTCTTTCGTCTTCTTCCTCTTTCTACTTTCCTTTCTCTTTTCCTCGAGGAGAGAAGAGAGAAACGAGAGGGTTTAAAAAAATGATATATTTCCATACAAACGTCCACACACCCAGGCCGCTTTCAAACGTGTAATTCCTCAAGTCTCATAGAGGTATATAGTTGTGTAGGTTGTAGTAGAATGTTTTATTAGAAAAATGTTGATTCCCTTGAGTTATTCAGAAATTTATGGAAAGTGGTAGTGAATAAGAATGTGATGATGGTTGGATGGAAATAGACATTTTGTGGAAATTTATTCAACTGCTCCTAGTGACATCTTCAATGGAGCTCAAGTAAACCTTCAACGTGGACCTGTCAACTCTCATCTTTTCATGTCTTAAAATATATTTTATTTCCCTACCTCATCTTTACATTCATCCTGAGTTAATGGGAAATCGACGTGATCTCTCCACGTGCTAACCATCCAACTGAGTAATCGCCTGATCTACCCTAATTTCAAGAGCAGCCTGTGTCTTAATCTACAAGGTTGGGTTCCTTTGAGCCACCCTGGAAGACGTGGTTCAGTGCTTTATAGACTCCAAGGAAAAGGTCCCTCTCATCAAACGAATCAGTCCTTGTAGTAATGTGCAACATGGTTAGGCGTGTAGACATGACCCTCTGACGTTGTTTGCATTTTTATGCTTTCACATATGTAATGGTTGGGTTTAGAAGCCCGTACTAGGATACGAGGGTATGCAAAGGATAGCATCGTTAGCAACATGAATTACAGGCAAGTCGACTTTGTGGTAGTAAAGCAAATATCCTTGTTGTATTTAGTTAGGAGCAAGTCCCGAAAGGCAAGTTTCAGATCCTTCTCTCTCATATATCATAATAATAATAATAATTATGAAAGGACTCTTTTTGATCAGTCTGACAATGTGGAGTTCCCAAGTGTCATATTTGGTTTTTTAATGCACGTTGTTTAATTAAGTTATTTGATTTCAGATTTGTCATGTATCATTTCAATTGGCTGAGGAGCTCAAATGTTACGGTCGAGCCAAATTTAAATGTTATGGTGGAACAAATTATAAGGAGTAAAATTGTGTAAAAAATGGAATTTGACAGAAATGTAGTGGAAATTGTTGATATTTTATTACTCGAATAACAAGACCAACCTAGAAAAATGGTATGTTCGTTGAAAAGCCGAATGCTTGTGAACGACACCATAGAAAAATCCGAGTGGCACTTGAGAGGAAGCCATTGCGAGAGTCAGGTACGTTTGTCCTATTTAAGAGGTTCGTTGGATTTCTTTTCGCAACTACTATTATGATTTTACAGTTGAAGCAACTATCAACAAAAATGTTTTAGGAGCCAGTTATTTTTTTAAGATGATTTGGTTTTCGTTTTCGTTGAATTCCAAAATATTGAAATTCAGCTCTTTCGGGTGCATTAAGCACAATTGCAATGACACAACGGAACATGTACAGCTGAAATGCAGTTATATGCAGCCGTGTATCCCGGCTATGTTATAGAGGATGCAGTTTACTGTAGAATTACTCTCGTTCATGCCCACTCACATTGAGAATAGGCAGAGGTTTTTTCACGGGGTATCCTCCTAGCTTGTGGGAGCAAATCAAACGGGGTGTAGTTTAATTCCATGAAGGACTCTAGCAAAGGTGAAATTTCCCCACACTTAAAATTACATGCAGCACAGTTTAATTATTGTCCAGATTTTTTATTTTTTCATAACAAATGTTATGAATTTATCATTTATTTCGTTTCTTATTGGTATGAAAGCAGGAATTTGTGACTCAGCGTAAGTCTCCAGCAGATTGTATAGAACAGTTTTGTTTGCGGAAACAGGGAAAACTTGGGAAAAGTAAATATTTAAGTAATATTTTATTTCATTTTTCTACTGAAGTGAGAATTTTATAGCGAAATGATATAGGGTACGAATGTGGGGATGACACATGTGGGAAACCCAATACTACAAATACAAGCATTAAATCATCGCTTCGCGATAATTTAAAGCTTTCGGGTATGGGGCGTCAGCTAAGGCCGTCTCTCTGCCCGCCGCGTTAGTATATGATATTGATATTATATTTAAAAAATCCCACCAAAAAACATTTTCCCTTCATTTTTATTTTTTGCAAAACAAAATTTCAAAAGATCTTCGTTTTAACAGACACACGGACCGATTTCAAACATTAACGAACTTTTTCGAGGTGTGTGCCTAAGTAATGTTCACCAAAATTTTGAATGAAATGGGTTTAGTATTTTTTGAGTTATCCGGCCGATGGGCAAGAGACGTGTAGACAAGTGTATTTTACAAGGGGGCCGAGGCCTCCCACAAAATGATGAATGAAACGGCAAAGACTCGACTCTGCACATGTTTTCTGCAAAAAAAGCCTTGTAAAAGTTTTACTGTATGTTAAATCAAATCGGCAAGTTCAAAATTGCCATAATTAAAATCTTGAAATTTTCTGTCCCGAGATACGCGAACACTAGTTTTTGCCAGAACAGCGAGGACCTCGTGTCTTTGGTTAAGGAGGATATTCATATATTTTCTACTATCACTATATATCCAACAAGCACAAGGGAAGGAGACTTCCAGAGCTAGGGTAAGTATTTACACAAGTCATGCAATCACGTAATATTGTAATGAACAGCATCAGCACGTCATAAAATCCTGGAAACATGTCAAATGTAAAAATAACAAATTTACGGCAAAGAATTAATCAAGCATTCAAAACTACCGGGAAAAACAGCTTTTAACAAGTAGAACAGTGTCGCAATCACAGCTTATTTCCTTCACAGTAAAAAAAATAATTCAGTAAATCACCAGACATTAGATCAGTGCCAAATAAAGTCAATTCAATTTTTACCAGATTTTCTCAATACCATATTGCTTTTGAATCAAATAATTTCCTCTTGGATCCTTTTCCTACAGTAATTATCACATCCACAAATTTCGGAAAGAACTTATACAAGAGGCGGCTCTTTCCAATGCTTAGCAGATTGGTAAAATATTGAACTCCTAAACAAACTTGTTCTACATCTATGTAATAATATAATAATAATAATTTTATTCGGGTCGATATATTGGCCTAGGCCCTTACAACCACAGATGCTTTTACACAAAGTTACACGTTAGGTTACATCTATGTAATATATTACTTCCTCTGATGTCTATTGGATTGAATAAAGTCAAGTGTATATTACCAACAGTACAGTTCAGATATTACACTGCACTGCTCAATAAATAAAAAATATAAAAAATATCGGGGCTTATACTCCAACCTCTACCTGTTAAGGTCTGTCGGAGTTGTCAACCATCTTAACCTTTATTA
>JAQFXU010004216.1:0-14052 GCA_034693705.1 Spatulosminthurus flaviceps
TCACGTTACTTTTACGTACCTCTGAGAACAAGCAAGCGTTTATTTTGCGTTAAAATTACGCTCATGTGCTACTTGGGCACTCCTCCAATATAGTAGAGGTTATTTGATGGACACAAACAACTATGCGCCCTACTTTAAATTCTTTAAACCAACCAATACAATTTTTGAATTTTTGGTATTTTCTTATGTAATAACAATAAATTACACAACAGTAATTATTGCAAAAGTAAGTGCTTGCAAATGCACAATAGCCATTTTTCCCTTAAGATTTTAACAAATATTACAACTGTGCACAAATGAATTGGTTTGTACCAAAATTTTGAATCCTCGTATCACATTACCCTTTTTTGTAACATTTTTTTTAAATAGCCAGCTTGCAACAAAGTTAGAGCTGGGATCAAGTTCAAGTAAAAATCGCGTTTTTCAAGTCGCGTTCAAGTTCGGGTCAAGTTCAAGTAGCCCCAAAATTGTACTTGAACTTTTCTATACCTGGCCATGATTTTATCACTCAAGTCAAGTTCGTGTTCAAGTTCGGAAATATTACTTGAAGAAAATTTCATGGTCAAGTTCAAGTCGATAAAAAAGAGATGTGTAATCAAATTAAAACTGTTTTTTGTAAAAATTGCGCCTTTTAGACTGAAATATAAATTTCATACAAGATAAAGTCATGTTCAAGTCAGATCTTTTTACTTGAACCCGAAACTTGACATTCAAGTTCAGATCCAGTGTAAAATACATGAAAACTCGAACTTGAAAGAAAAGTACTTGTACCAAAATGTCAAGTTCAGGCTGAAGGAAATATTTACTTACCTGTAAAAGAATAAAATTCCCATGTTAAATCCCATTTGAAAAATGCAAATTCCAAAATTGGCGAAAAATCCGAAAATGTCAGAATTTTTTAAAAATCCAAAAATGGATTTGCAGATGGGTGATATGGCAAAAGGGTGTTCTTATGATAGTAGCAATCCATAAAAAATGTAAAACCCATAGGTCAGGGGGTGACAGCTCGATAGGAATGCTTGTAAGAGAGAACCTCTACATGGGGAATCCACTGTTTTCATTGGCACAGCCCAGTTTACCCATATATTTTCTATAATAATTATAACGGATAAAGGGATAAAAGCCATCCTGAGCAAATTGTTTGGTATGGAAATATTGGAAACAATGATGGAGAAGAATCTCGTTGAATTTTGTAATGTGATGCAATACAATTTTGAATCAAAAACTCCACATATTTGCAAACAAAATGTAACAATCATAAGGTCTTTAAACTAAAACTTCTATGATCTATATTATTTCCTACTGTGATGTGCATGGCTACATTCGTCCCAGTTTTCCTCCATAAATGATTTTACCTATATAACTTTCACATTGAAAAAAGCTCATTGCCTGGAGATATAATATTTAGGTAAAATTGGGAAGACGAGATTTATTGAGTGAGAGGAATACCAGTTGTAGTAAAAATTACGTTACAAAATCTCATATAGGTTGGGTGATTTCATCTCTGTGTGTGTTGAATTGTGAAATTCCTTCAACTTATATTGAAGCTTTAAGTAAGAAAATGCACTTTTCAAACTTTACGGTTGAGAGGTACATCCTGTGCTGTCAAAAATCTATTTATTATAAAAATCCTAGAAACGGTTAGAAATTCCAGTAATAGAGGTCTTTCTTGAGAATCAAATTTAAATGCTTAAAAAGAAATACTACTTTTACTCAACCCTCATTCTTGCTTTCACTTTGCACTTGACAGGAATACAACGTATTTTACTCGCATTATTGAAAGGTGAATTTGTTACAATGAGGAGAGCAGATTTAGTTGATATTGAAGATCGTCTACAGCCCCTAACTACAGTCACAACGAAATTATTCTATTTGCACTTCAATCCTCATTTTGACCCTCACCCTCCTCATCATGAATTTATTCTTATCCATTTACTGCAAGTAAGTTTCGTTCAAGGTTTTTTCCCATAAAAATTTACTTTCAATAGCCTCTAGGCTTTTTAAAGTTGACGAGAAGTGAGCTTAAGCATGAATAAATTTTTTTAACAATCACGAATGTTCTTTCTTGGGGATAATATCAATGATTTTATTATTTTTTCAGTATGTATCCAGACGAAAGATTCTGCAAACTTGCTTTGGCCACAAACGTTTTGTGGGGAAAAACCGAATGGCGATATTGAAACGGTAAATGGAATACAAATTAGAAAAAAATTAATAGCGTTCTGATTTTTGTGTGTGCACGACGAAGTGGTTGTTGTTTTTATTTACTTGTTAAGATGTCCGTGGGTATAAATGAGGTACTTATTTGGGATTTACGAATCTTACCATGCTCCAACATTATTGTAGGACCTAAATGTCGAAACTTTGTATGAAATCATACATAATTGGTTCATCTCTCTATAAAGGCTTTAGGATGAATCAATGAAATTTGGTCCCGCTGAAAATGAAAATGGACGTGCATTGGAGATATGAAGCGGTGGTATTTTTCCAAATATAAGATCCTCGAATTTCATGCTTAAAAAACATATTGTCGTAAACTGGACATTTGTGTACAAGTTTGGTGTCATTTCATAAAATATGCTTCAGAAAATTTGTGGTCAACTTTTTATTGCACTTACTATATGAGAACAATATGGTAGAATTTATAAGCGTACAAATAATTACATGTGTGTTTAACGTTTAATGTTTACATTCCATGTAAACATAACGACCTATTTTTTTCTCGGCTATTTTTTAGTTACTGGTACACACGGAAACGTTTGTACCACTTGCTTAAAACCACTGCAGTGTTGGTACAAGCAACGGGAAATTACATTTACAGTACCACCAACTCTCGGTAGTATATACACTGCCGTTGTACGAGGGATGTCTGATAAGTTCGTAGACATTACCAGAAATAGTGCTCCGATTTCAATGAAATTTTACGCATCGAAAGTGTTATCAAATTAGAGTTAGCTTGCAAAATATTTTAAATTTTCCCCGCGAATTTCAAAAGTTATTACCAACCCCGTACCACCCCTTTAGTGTACCACCTTTCTCATCAACCCTTGCTAAAGTAAGAGGAAATACCTTATACGATTTCCCTCCTCTATTATACGATGTCTCACCTTCAGTAGGCTACCTTACCCACCAATAAAATTGCCCATTTACCCTACAGCCATAGCATAGGGGGAGTCCCCAACGAGATATTGCTCCTACTAATACTTTCCCAACTCCTAACCACCCATTGCAATGCGTTGTAACATCACAACAAATTAACTTCAATCTTTCAGTTTCCACATTTTTCTCCTCCCGCAGTTAACGCCAGAGAAACATGGCTACTGAAAAAAAGTTTCCTTATAGTTTTTGGTGGATTTTAAAAATGTAAACTTTTTACGCCAGAGAAACATGGCTACTGAAAAAAAGTTTCCTTGTAGATTTTGGTGGATTTTAAAAATTTCTGTGCGTGCTGGACTCCTTTAAATATTTATGATTCTATCATGGTAACTGTTTTTTTTAATTATTAATATGAAATTTGACAATTATTATTATTTTTGGTACAATATGCGACTTTTTTGTGAACTCTTATTCAACGGAAACTGTAACTTAAATATATTTTGTTATTTAAAGGATTTGGGGTATGTTTGGGGTGGTCGTCAGTCGAGTGCTGGTAGGCGAAGGTCGGGTTATTTTTAGTGTTCAAAGGGGGCTATTAAAAGTTTTTGGAGACTTCAGTTAGGTTGATTTGGGTACTAAATGGACCACCGAGCCCGAGCGCCATAGGCGCGAGGAATTCGCGAGGTGGTCGACCCAAATCAACCTAACTGAAATTTTCAAAAACTTTAGATAGCCGTCTTTGAATACTAAAAATAACCAACGACTTTCGTCTACCAGCGCTCGGACTGACGGGGTTAGGTTTCCAGTCTTAGAAAGACTGACTCGGGGGGAAATTCCATCATTAATTATGATTAATTTTATACCATTCAGTGTAGAAACAAAGCTTTTCACCTAGTTAATACGCTCACGACAATTTATTTTTACTTGGCATTTTACTACCCACTTTTATATAATTAATTCTTTACCAAATTGCTTTCATTCTGTACCAAATGTAGTTTGTTGTGTATTATTTATGTACCATATTTATGTATTTTTGTACCACTTAATTAATTGGTACTTCTTCCCATCGCTCAAAACCCAGCCCCAACCAAAGAACCAATCTTTCTCGTGTTACCATTTTTAAAATTGTTGATGTGGTGCTGAAGGAATGTACCACTACATTCATATGGTACAAACATAGCAAAATTTATATTTATTGTACCACAAATTTGTGGTGGTACAATCCTATACAATTTGCTATTGTTTGTACCACTTACTAAATTCCCATACAAAATCCCCATGTACCACTTACTAAAGAATAACCCTATTTTCCCTTTATCCCGAAATATTTAATCGAGATCTCTTCGAGAATTTTCCTTTTAATTTTAAATTACACATTTTCTGAAACCAGCTATAAGAAAGTGAATTTTTTTCAATTAAAAACAATTTCTAAAAAAGTCCAATAACGTTCGCTGACAGACAAATACACTTGATTAGTCAAAATAATTTCTGTTCCTTCTATTACATGTAAAACATACCAACATACACACAAACGGAAAAAGTTTTTGTCTGTACTTTCCTCCTAGCCAAAATTTCAAGGCAATGGAACGCGGACAAAGAGCCGAGTCTGTGAAAGCACTGAAAACACAATCCAGAGGTTGGTTTAAAGCTCTAATAAATTGTTACTTTCCGTCGTATATATAATTATAGGAATAGTATATATGCAAAAATATCAAGCAAAAACTTACGTACAATACAAGAAGATGAAAATATGGATGATTAACCATGTTATGACAGAGCAGAGGATCACGATCCGGATAACACGCTTTCGGACATTTCCATAGGAGTAATGGGTCTCCAATAATTGTCTATCTTCAAATTCAACTACAAAGTCTCTCCTCATCTTTGCACGGAGTAAGATGTGATATTTTAGTCGGGATTATTTACTATTAGCAATCTTCTCGATGGTAAAAGGAATGGAAAAGTGAGGATAGGGACACATGAGTTGTTCCTTTTCAGCATTGCTATCTGACTTTACTGACTGAATTTACTTACTGGCTTAATTCACTGCGCATCAAGGATTTATACACGCTAAGGTGTACATTTAAAGCACTCGACATATCCAGACTCAGTATGTGTTTTCGAGAGCGATCCAATAGTTATCACGAATTTTCCCGTACATTGACGAGAACATAAACAGAGTCAATTGGAATACCTTGAAATTGCAGTGTCTTGACACTGGTGAAGTGTAGTGTAATTATATGTATGTACATATCTATATATAATTACGTGCAGTTTATATGCTTGTTGACAAATAAGCAAGGATAAGCATTATATATATTTCTCCATTTCCTTTGCTCCTTCAAATGATTACCCTTTAAACGCGGACGATTTCCTCAGATAAACTGAGAAATTAAAGTGGCTTCAATCCCTTTCATTTTGTTGTCAGTGGATTCAGAAGAACAGACAAGAAAATATAGAGGAGTTTCTGGAAAAATACAGATCTTAGGATGTATATATCCTGGAGATCCAAGAGAAACTATAGTGGATAGACTAATAGAGGATAGAAGAAAGGGGGAAGTGAGGACTAAAATGGAGAGAGAGAAAATGCGGATTAGATGAGTAGAGTGAGGATGCTGAGGAAGCGAGTGAAGAACGTAGGTGAGCATTAAGCCCATGAATCTCACCTCCACACCACACGTGCATTGCTCATATTCTGACAACACAATGTTTCGTTTCTGCCAAAATCCCAATAGACAGAATAAATGAATCATCCTGCTTTCTAATGTTAAAGATATTTGTGATGATGTTACTGCCCTTCCAATTTTCTATTTGATCCACGAGATCAAACGAGACGATAGAAAATTATTATCTGCACAGTAAAGCAGCTCCAGTAATTTTCAGGACAATTAACAAGCACACAACTCTTGAAATTCATAGTACATACAATGATAACTGATATTTTGCAAATAAGTTTTCTGTAGATATCAAAGTGATATATGAAATAACTAAGGCAATAATGATTGATTTTGCGAAGCGATGAGAGAAGTTGATGGATTCAAAGCACCAAATTGTATAAATATTTTCAAAGAAAATCATTCTAGTCTTCGGATCCACATATCTTTTGTATAAAATCCCTGACTCATCCCGCCATGAGAGATATTTCCTGGGACACTAGTACATGGGATAAATGGGGGAACATGGTTTCCATGGCACCGTGGTTTAAAAAAAACGTGAGAGGCATTGCTACCAAGTAAAAATCGGGTATTGTACCAAACATTATATGGATTTTTATAGAGCACCCGAAAATTGTCCCAAATCAACTTTTCCACATGTTATTTTAATTTTATGAAAACGGTGTGTACTACAACATGTTGGATGCAATCCATATACAAACAAGCCTATTTCTGAAAGTTGACTAGGATTGTCCACGTGAATGAAATCTTCAAAGAACCCGACGTATTCTGTATTTTTAAATTTCGGATTATAATAAATTCGGATTAATTTTTGCCTAACAGAACTTTTGGTCCGGAAGTAACACTAGCAAGTAATCACGTGCGGGAAAATCCTGAAAAAATGCAATAAATTAATTAAGCTCCAGAACGTAATATATTGAAAACAAGTTTATTTTCTATAAAGATATTGAGACTTACATGCAGGATAATAAGATGAAAAGATTAATGATCATCCACAGGGTGACCACAATAAGAATAATAATCCATTTCAAAAGCTTCCGAACAATTTCACCGTTGTTATGGTCCGTACGGGTTCTATTTTCCAGATGTAAACTGGAATGATCCTTTCTCATTTTGACAGTTCAGCTAAATTTACAACTAGTGCTGTGAGATTCTACCCAGTAATAATTTTTGTTCTTCACTGGTGTAAAGGAATAGAAAGAATGAGGGTGTGGAGGTAAATGAGGAAAATCGCAAGATTTTTGGAGGCTGCTCAGTTTTCAAGTTACATAATTGGCTGCATAGGAATTGTGCAAAGAGGGATAAAAACAAGTACGATGTTCTCATTCTTATTCAAATCCGCTTCTTTTCCACGCTTTTAAAGGGATGTATCCTCTCGACAAATTGAGCCAACCACTCGTGTGGATTGTAGTCACAGGAATGCTTCCCTTAAGATGTCATCTTTTCACGTATGTTCTAATGCTGTGGTTACAGTACTGCGTCAGCACAAGTCTTGCTCCAGGAAATGTTTTGCCCATTGCGGATCCATAAATTGCATCGTACTGTCCAGGCAAAACCCTAATGAGACATATGCAACTGAATTAGTTTCAAATATTTATAATAATTTATTAAAAAAATTTTTATAATAAATATTTACAATGTTACTAGAGTAACATTGTAACGTATGGAAACAAATTATTTTACCCCGAAACACACACACACACCCAATCACACAAGTCCATTTGAACATGAAAAGAATAATGGAAAACATTTGACTTTTTATGTTAATCATCATTTTTCACAAATATGACATTTTTCTCTTCATTCAATACTCAAAAAGCTTTTGCACTTATGCTCATCCATTGTGTTCCTTTTGAGGGATTGTTCCTTTTTCCTTGTTCGCAGGCTCCACACAGCTTAATTTCTAACGCAACGCCTAATCGACATTCCGCCTCAATTTATCCTCCTGCACAACTTAAAAATCTATGTAATCTCATCCTTTGTATAAAATCACCAAAAAATTGTCGGTACAAACGTTTACGAAAATACATCACATCTCAAAATATGTATTACGTTTTCTCGAAATTTCCCATAACCTTCAAGTGCAATTATCGAATGAAGCACGATTGCATCAAATGAATATACAAAATGAATGCGAAAATTCCAATCATGTTCAAGTACCTTATTCGGAGCTAGGTATAAAATTATTTTGTGGTTGATATAAACATTATTATAAACATGTTATGAAAACATTATTACCGATTTAAGAGGAAAATACATCGCATGAATACCTTTCGGGGGTAATTATTTAGCTCGTATGAAAACACTTGAGAATTTGCACCAAAAATGGAATTCTTTGATTAAAATCTCCGAAACATGGAAAAGAGCTCATACTTATTTGAATTGGCATGTCTCAAAATATTTTGTTATTGGCAACAAAATCCGTGGATTTTCGATTTTCATTCGTTTCCCAGCATATCGCATAAATGTACATTAAGAAAACGTGTAGTCGGCAGTGCAAAAATGAAATAACCACCACTATATTTTAAAAGTTTTGTTACGAAAATTGTAGCTTTGCGGGATATTGGCGGGAGAAAGCTGGTTGAGTTGTGTGGAAAATGTAGCTGAGATTGGTTGGAGCCGAAGAAAAGCAATTTTTATAGTGTTTTCTTAACTTCATTTAATGTAAGTGGAACTTAATTGAAATGATTGAACGAATACGAAATATTTTAAAATCCTGTGTTTCCTTAACATTCTTGAGAATGTTACCTACAACAGTTGCGCTTAGCTCAGCACATTTGTCATTATAAGAACAGATGTAGAAGGTGGAAAAGCCCTGAATTAGACGTGGGGCCCAATACTATAAACCCGAGAGAAGCAAAGAAGTACGTGAAATTACTTGAGTAACAATTTCATAACCTAGTAATTATATGCAGAAATGTGTTGCACATCGTTAGAAATAACAACAACAACAGCTGTATTTACCGAGGCAAACTTAGGATTTTGCCAAGTTCCGAGAATTCTTAAATGGCCACAAATTCCATCTATGTACTTGACTTGTTTCATCAAATTAAAAATTGGGTTCCCCAATTTATTGACACAATTTATTGACAACAAGTTTTCGGTGTTTAAGCCCTAGAATAAATTAATGTAATGTAAAAAAACAAATATTTGTATAAAACATTTACTAACTGCACTCACCAACGAGTACAACTTAAAAAAGCGGCATGATTCGACACAAACACATTAAACGGGGAATGTGTATTATAAAAATAAATACAATATTCAAAAAAAAGGATGGCAAATATTTCAGCTGGTTGAATAGCACCTTCTTACCACCCAAACGTCAGGGAAATGGAATTCTGACAATATATTGTATGTGGAAGCACACTGAAAATCATACAAAAAAATTAAGCTGTATTCCAAAGGTATGTTTTTTCAAAAATAGTGTATAAAAACCAAAAAGCCAATCCATACATATTTACCACAGGAATTTAAAGCTCAGCTTACGTACACAAGAGGAAGATGAAAAGATTAATAATTGTCCATACAATTATTGAAATGAGAATTAGAATCCAGGTAACACGCCTTCCTAGATGCTGACACCTAGGATGGAATCCTGATGTTGTGTCTTCAAGTTCAACCACCATGTCCCCGCTCATTTTCCTTGGAAGATCTGGAATGACGTTTTTCCCTGAAATATTTTTTGTTCCTCTCAATTGTGAATGGAAGGGAAGAATGAGGATGGATTTGGATGAGGAATGGTTTATAAGCAACACCATTAGATTTTTACTGGAAAAATATTTTCCCTGCACTCACGACATTAATGGCTTTCACAATAAGGGTTACCACACACATTCATACAGATGAATTACCGTATTTGTACCCACACGGTGAAGTTAACAAGTCAATGTAGCTTCCTTGAAAGTGAACGATCATTCCTACTTTGAAAGTATAAAACGAGTAATGTTACAGATAGTATATGTAGCTACTATAGACAACAATGCTTGATATATCCAACAAGCTAGAAACATTTTTCAGCATTTTCTTCGGTGGAGTGTATAACAATTTTAGTACTAAACTCGCACAATTTCCTTGGATAAACTAGTAGATAATGGAGTAGCTTCTTTATGCTGTCCATTGAATTGGCCCAAGAAATTTACAAAGAGTGGAAGACATTTGTAATTTCTGGAAATAGCGATTATTTCAAAATAGGAATGTGGTTTGGGCTGTCATTCACGCGAAGATGACCTACTTGAAGTATTGCCCACAGAGATGGTTGTAGTAGGGTGTGCAATTTGTGCAACGAGAGGACAAGGTGTAGCGTATGCAGTTTTTCATTCACGACCTCATACAGAGCTCATGTATCCGTGTGTTTGAGGTGAAGGGTTTTGTTTAACTCTTGAGCAGAAGGGGATGGATACAGTGTGTGAGAGTGGTGTTTTAAGTCCAGAGGGAGAGATGTTTAAACTAAGGGTAAAAAATTTTGGGAAATGACACGAAAAGAAAAGGAATAGTTAATTCTATACTATAGCTATCCCACTATTTGGAAAGTCGCCCGTGTGTATTACCTTGATGCACCTTCTAATTGCCCTAGTTTGACAAAACGTCCAATCCCAACAATATTTTACTCTCCATTAAATATGCACCTAAAAGAGGAGCATTTTTTCTCGCTTCCTCTCCACACCCTCATTCCCCTCTATTGCTGTCTGTTGGAGGCAAATACATATGTCATCACCCTGGTCCACGTTGGGAAAAATCCATACTACATTTTTTTCAATTGAAACAATTTTCCAAAATTGCTCTAATGCACTACGTCAAATTTTGGTCACGGACCTAGTCAGTAATGTTACCCAAACGAATAAAACTATTAACTATAAAAAATACTACAAAATTTGACAAACAATTTTCATTACATAGGCCAATTATTATTGTATACCTCTTGATCCATAAAGGTCCGTGATAATTACTGTCATACAACATCAAGATGTTTACATATAAGTCGGTTCCGTTGATTCACGTTTTGTGTAGTCAGTTAAAAAGCGGGGATGTGTAACTCTCCTGTGTTTTCTCAAGCATGTGGTTTTAATTGACGGAGCCATTTCACATTTATTGTAAAGACAATGCTCAGACAGGTACATACTGTTATGACCCTAAATGTGTAGGTGGCTATAGACAGGTCTAAAACCAGTGTGACATTCATCTTTTTTCGGATCAAGATATCCGGATTGGACCCTGAAACAGTTTTGCTAGTTTGGTTTTCAATTTAAAATATTTATCCTTGGATTGACAGATGCTTTGTGATTGACAGGTACAAATGGTTGACAAAAATGACAGAGAGAACGTTAGAGCCAGGATATATGCTTTTAAAAATCAAAAAATGATTTATGTATTAAGTTTTATATGTATTTTCAATTAGCTCACTTTTCCTTCATTTATTAGTCACTGTACCCGATGGGAAATTTTCCTGTGGCTGCATAGGTATGCTTAATTAATTGGCATAAATTATGTATACTTTGCAAACAATTAAGTAAATTATTTGGAAGGCTTTTGTCTTCAAAAAGGATTGTTACCAAATTATACGTAAGTTGTGCATAATTGGGTAACAATCCTTTATGAAGAAAAAAGCGTTCCAAATGATTTACATAATTGTTGGCAAGTTACGCATAAATTATGCCAATTAATTACGCATAACTTTGCAGGTGCATGAAAATATCCCATCCAGTACCAGCAAAAGTTATTCATAATTTTTAGTCAAATTGGGATTCAACCCTTACAAGTATTCACATATATTATCCTTCCAAGTTATTTTAAGTTAACAATAAAATCCAATGACATATTTTTATCACTTACACTTAGGTAAAAAAAAATTTATTTTGAGTTGTAGGCCCGTGCCAGCACCATATATCCTCCTCCAGGGAAGCAGAACTACTAGGCAATGGGATTCAGTGAAAAACAAATTAATAAATTTCCTTTAGGTGGATTTACGTATCAGAGTGTCAAAAATCGTAATTTATCTTCTCCCCACAAAATCTGGGTCGTATTGGAAGAGTGGGATGGATTTGGGTAATGTCTGAAAAAAGTATAGGACATTTCTAACCCTGATTTTTTCCTCTTTAAAATTACCATATTTATAACTAATAATGAACTCCCAACCAACTAATCTCATAAATTTACAGTGCTGCTTGATTAAAGAAATATTATTATTATATCAGTGCTCGGTATTACTTACTTGCTGTAAAAGAAGGATAAAGTATTAATGAGAATCCACATGATGAATAAAAGTAGGAGTAAAATCCATGTAAGAAGGTTTTCAGAATTTTCCTCTTGAGCTTGGGCTGGAAATATCTCATCTTCTAATTCAATTCCACCGCTCATTTTCACAGGTTCACAATTAATTTGCATTGAGTTTTCCCTTTCTTATTTCTTCTTGTTCCCAAGTCCAAAGGGAAAGCAAGAATGACGGGGTATCGGGAATGAGTAGTCCTTTTAGTAGTACTGCCAACGCAACGTTGAAACATTCCACAGGAGTGTGTTTCTAAAATTAGATATGCAAACTTTAAAATTAATAAAAATCTACAAACTTTTCGCTTTATTAACTAATTGAACTGTTCGGAGTATGTAAAATGTAAAAGCTGCTGGAGTTGCAAAAATGTAAAATTGAACTTTGTCCATTGCCATGATTTTCATATTAGCAATAATTAACAAGGTCAGAGAAAGCAACTAAGAATATTGGTGTGTTAGCGAGCTGCTTGATTTGCTCACTTACTAAATTCTGTGGGTTCCATCATTGGGTTTTTGTTTTAAACTACTCCTCCCATTTTTCTTATCATTGTCGTAGCTTATATGATTATTTTCAATATTTTAACTCCTGAGTTTTTGGAAATCCCTCCCACTATAGCAGTTGTACCTTTAAGTGATGAATTTATCTAGGGAAATTGGGCATAGTCAAGGGAGAAAATGTTTTAAGTAGCGGAGCTACTATGATGAGCGATTTTACTCGCTTCCTCACAATTGCACCAAGTAAGTATTTTTTATGGGTTGAGAAGGTGATCCAATTTCTAGGTCTCTACATACACACAGCGCACTATGGTTTCTTACCTGCATTTACCCTAATTAAAAATCAGGCTGCCCAGGTCAATTTCTTATGTTACAGGCGCCATATGTTCCTTTAGTATAGCATGGAATAATTAGAGTAAAATTACGACAGCATTTATTTTGTAAATCTGGGGCCTTATTCTCGAAACAAAAATTATCGTAAGTTCGATCGCAAGTCCAAAGTTGCGATTTTTGCAATTTTTAGTCTCATTTAGTTACGAAATCGCAAGTTGCGATTTCGTAAATATTTTTTGAGAATAACCTCCCTGGAGCAGATATAATAGGTTTCCACATAAATTATCTTGGACCAACGAATCCCGGGTGAATTGAATGTGTGTGCTGAATTGTGGATGATTCCTCCCTTTCTCATTCCATAAGACGTTTGAATAAGGAATTGCACTTTCTCCCTTGCCTTAACTGCATAGCATCAAGCATAAAAGGCTCCTGTGTGTTTGTATGTTGCTGGACGACCATTTGCATAAATAAACTGAGCTGTCAACAAATACTTTTTTCAAGCAAGGGATTCGTAAAAAAAAGAACGCACACATTTATCCTCCTCCTCATTCTTACCTAACCTTTTCACTTGAGAGGTTATAAAAACATTCCAGAGTAAAATCTCATTGTATTGAGGGCTAAACTTGTCAAAAATAAGGAGGGCAGTTTCAGTTGATCTCGAGGACGGAACTTATAGAGCACAGAACAATAGTAATGGAAATTTGGGAATGTGTGTTTTTTTCATTTCAATATTTATTTTTCTCCTCACCTGGCTTATCTACGTTCTTGTCTTGCACTTTTACTGCAGGTAAGTGTTGCACTGTTTTTTCTTTAATAATAGACGCCCGACGTACTGAGTTTAATATAGTAAGATATGAATTATTGGAACGGACTTTTGAAAAAACTTGAATTTCTTTCAGTGTCTACCCCGACGAAAAAACGTGCCAGCTTTCCTCTTCGGCTAAACATTTGTGGGAAGGAAACGAGTGGAGGTATGGACAAGTTTGAGAAATGAAGAAGTTGAGAACGAGTCGGAGTGACAAATTGTTGGAATATTTTGTGCTTACTCGTTCAAATAAACATTGTCCCTTTTATGGGAGCTGGTAAATTATAAGCAGGAGGCTTTTTAGTCATATGTACTGTAACGAATATTTATATTCGTTACTATTTCTACAGCTGGATCGCATTGGAAACAATTCCGTTACCAGCT
>JAQFXU010004217.1:0-14049 GCA_034693705.1 Spatulosminthurus flaviceps
TGTGGGGTAACTTTTTGCAGGATTTCGACTTTTGGCGAAAATCCAAAATTCCGCTTTTTGCAAAAATCGTCCACTGTAGGGCTACCAATATATTGGTAGCCCTATAAAAGACAGGCAGGGAAAGTTACAAGGGTTTCCGCATTACAGCACCACAGTGTGGGACGCTAAGATAGCAGATCCGCAATGGCTATTTTCCCTTTTTCATTTGGCTGTAACTTTTAATCCACATATCAAAACACATTTTTGCACGAAAATTCTGAAAGGGCATTTTTGAGCATTAAAAATTGCTATGGAACATAATTTATTAAGTTAAGTTACCGTAGAAATAAAATAGTAAAATTCCCAAACTTAACAATATAACCAATGTAATCTGAACTTAATAAATTATGTTTCAACATTTTAATTCAACCTTATCATGAGGTATAAAAAAGTTGGATTTATGCTCCAATTCATACCCTACGGTCTTGCAGAGTTGTCAACCATCTAAAGCCTTTATTCAATTCACGTTACAAAGTGCAAATGGTTAACCTACATATCTATGAGGAATCCTCGCACAAGCGGTCAGAAGAAAACCCCAGTGGGGAAAAAACCCTTTCCTTGAGCCAAATTAGAAAAACCACCCCGGGATTCGAACCCGATAAAAATACATATAAAGTGTAGATCTCTCTCGCTGGTCCCATACGTGAGGGTTTATGTATAGCACTCCGCTCATAAAAATTACTTCAACCTGCCTCAGGAGCTGTAAAATAGGGCAGACCAGTTTTATTACACGATTTTGAGCGTAAAGAAAGTTTTCCAATACTTCACATATTGCCTGTAGTTTTACCTTTTACCTCGAATGAAGGAAATTTCAACAATCATTGCTTTACTATTTCTAAATACATCATTCATATTTAATTACTTTCAATGCAAGTTGACCAACCAAGAGGACAAACTTGTTTAAAACAATAGGGTGTAGTAAATAGTTTTCACAAATATCAACTTCAATCATTACTTCATTCATTAATTCAACGTATATTATTAAAACTCATGTATTACTTTATAGGGCCACATACAACTTATTAGGGTCTACATTTAGGGTTAGATTTTGTTCTTCTTCATTCGGATTAAACCATACCAGATCTTTTGATGAGGTATTTCCGAGAACCATCATGAAGAAAACAGCGTGTATCTGACCCATGTGCTCAAGAGGATGTAGGGCTGTACATTACGAAACACTATAATCAGTTAGCTTTCAAGATTTACTTTATAGCCAACTGCGTAGTATTAGTAATTCCCCAATGAAAAAAGCTGTGCAGATTAAAATGCCCCCAAGGAAAGTGTACAGAGCCATAACTACCGAGCTATTCATTGACAACGGTTTCACAGGCTCAATCTCATCCAATTCATGCTCTTCGCTCTCCAAACACCTAGGAAATCTAATCCGGTCCCACTTTTCCCACAACCAAAAAAGACCACTGGTTATCATGACATTCGCCCTATCAATCACGAAGTTATATTCTAAGGGCAAGGAAGTTGGTATAAAAATGGACACGGGCATTTGTAAGTACAGATCTTCCCGCACTTTATGATTATGCGCGAATTTCAAACCTCTCGCATCCATTTCCTTTCTAATATTTTTCCAGAAATAATCAAACTCATACGAATAAACGACCAGTGCGGTCTTGGCCTCTGTAAGGTTATTTCTAATTAGATTTTCCAAATCTCTCGCTTCAACGCAACGAAACCAGAAAGGATATGTTCTCCTAGGGCCCGGCAAAATTTTGAGTTGATCGTAGCCATTTTCATAGAATAATTGCGTTCTAAACGCCCGACACTGTCTATTTTGGCAAATATCCTTGTTAATAATTGAGCCTTTGCTTTTCCGTACACTCGAATGCGAAAAATATCCTCTCGAAAAATACAACGTGAAGTTTTTGAGCTCTTCCAAGTGCCGCCATTTCGTTTCGTACTCATCACATAAAAGGAAGGAGCTCCTCATGTAACCTTTGTAGTAATTTGTTAAGACAATCCCTGAGAGGAAAAGGCTTACACTAATAATAATCATCTTTGATGTCGATCTTAATTTTTGACATCTTTCAAATTTTGGCTCTTCAAAACCATGCTCCATCAAATTTCCAAATACCATGAGACAAGCTTGGCTTAATCGACAGGCAAATGGCGTCCTTTTAAAAGAGATCAAAGCAAGAAAGACTGCAATGACAGCATTTGCAACTCCAACTGTGAGCCAAACTATCGACTCGAAGGGATTATGAAGGACGAACTCAAGTTTGGAGGGAACAACATTGTCAGATGTGATGAATCTCAAAGGAGGGGTGCGGGAAATTTTGAATTCAGTGTACCATTTTGAAACCCAACCTTCTTCAATCGCACCAGTCACACCGACAAACATTGTATCTTCTCTTGGGTTACGAGCCGACGAAGGTGCAGTGTAGTTGCCCATTAAAAATTTAAAACTTGTTTCAAAAATTCGCTCTGAATTCATACGATGGAATGGACTTCCAGAATGTAAGCGGCCTTGAATTATTTGGACCATTCCTTGACTATTTCGTAGATTATTCTGGAAAAAGTGCATTGCTTGTGTCTCCTGCGGATCCAATATTGTAATTTCGTTTAAATTATTAAGGTTTTTACGGTTTAGTTCATTCCTGAACACTAAGTTCATTACTTTTGTTTCTAGTGGATCTACTACCGTTGCTTCCCTTACTGTGTTCAAGCATTGCACTGCTGACGCGCGGTTCTCCATGCTGCAATACCTACGATGCGAGTACTGGACCGAATGATTAGCTTTTCGCTGGGGTAACAAGAGCAAAACTGGAATATGAGCCGGCATTTTCTCCACTCTCGAATAAAAAAATGGTAGAAAATAATTTTCGATATCATTTTGAATTACCAAGACAATTTTGGACTCCAGGATATCCTTTCCAGTTAGAATGGATAAACTCCATTCGAAAAACCGCAAGGTTTTTGTATTAAGCTCAAATTGTAGAGTATTGACTATTATGTGAACTCTACAAACTGAATTTTGAGCCTTGAAAATCTTCAAAATAACATCTGATGTCACTAAATGTACTGGAGCTTCAGCAAATAAGGCAGGGTAAACTTTTAAAGTGTACGGTGATGATATTTCTGTGTAATCAACAGACTCGGATAACTGGGCAATATTTAAAAAGCAGTGAGTCAATTTTTCTGTGACACTTCGCAATAGATTTTGTGGAGTTGTTCCATAGCAAGAATATACATACATTTGAAAGGCTTACCAACAAAAATGGTAAAAACACGTTTAAGTGACACATATTTTAAAATACAGCTTCGAGGGATACAATAAATGTCATTCTAGACGACAAAGAGTGCAAACTGGTAATAACTTAATGATGCTGACACATAATAGATTTGGTGTTGTATGTATTTTTATTTGCTTCGTTAACTTCTTCATGGCGAACAGACTAATTCACGAACACTTGATTTTCACTTGAGTTTAATGGAATGAATCGAATCTTTTAATAAGAATTTGCATAACACCATTTCTTTCAAGTGTTATTTATTATGTTTATGTTGCCTCTCGAATATTGAAATCCTTATAGAGAATTAGATGACTCGTAATATTGTATAAAATGATTGTAAACTAATTTTTCCAACACTTCCTGTCAGCTTATTTGCATGGCTGTTGTAGTAAGGCTAAATATATACGTAGTTTAATCCATTTATTTCTTTTCGATAAGATAGAAGATTTGTATCCCCCATTAAATTTTTCTGATGGTTTAAGGGGTAACCCATCTTTGTAGCCGTTTAACTACATGGTTCATTTATAACCCTGTACTCATTGGCAGCTGTATATCCATATAAACATGCGTAGAGATTTATATTTGTAGTAAGCGTTTTTAGGGTGGCGTCAGCCCCCTTATAAAATACCCTTGTCCGTATGTCCGTACGTCCCTCCGCACGATAACTCAAAAAATACTTGACCGATTTCGTTAAAAAATATTTTATACTTTACCAAGGGTCATAGG
The DNA here is from genome assembly GCA_034693705.1 of Spatulosminthurus flaviceps. NCBI lineage: Eukaryota > Metazoa > Arthropoda > Collembola > Symphypleona > Sminthuridae > Spatulosminthurus > Spatulosminthurus flaviceps. Next base: position 4,011 of record JAQFXU010004217.1, read on the forward strand.
TCGTGAATACGCTAACGGTCGATACTGTCTGCCCAGAACCATAAAATCACCTTAAATCCTAATTTTCCCAATTTTTGCCTCTATATCTCTGCTTAATTTAAGAAATTTCAAAAATGGTGAAATGCTCCACACGAAAACTTGTTCCTAAGATTATTAGTTCAAAAATGACTCACTTCGCCCCATTGGTTACGGAGATACAGCCTTAAGGCTATAAAAATGACGTTTTTTATCATTATTCCTGAATGGCTTAACTAATTACAAAAATTCCAACGCAGGAAATCCCCCTGCATCCATTCCAAATGGGATACAGGGAAAATGGCCGTTCGAATTTGTAGGCATAAGAAATGAAGTGTAGCATTTGGGATCATCCCAATGGGATGAGACTAGTTTCCCTTCGATTTTGGGCTCATGAGTTTCTGAATTTACTCGAGGATTTCCGGATTTTTTGACAGCATTGCGGAAAGAGGCCAGAGCCTTATTTGTCTTCGTACCCGAAAGGGCTGCTTTTACCGAAATGGCTACCTTCGAAAGAACTGTGATATTTTGCACTGCGTTGAGGGAGAAGTTTTTGAAACTTTGGTTTGTTTTTATGAATTTGGTAAATTTAAATTTTGCTAAAAGTGTAAATATTATTTTATTCTGGAAAATTTATATCAATGAAAGTTTGTCTTTTCACGGATGAAATAATTTCACTGCCACGACGGGCGGTCACAGAGAATTAGTGACCCAAAGATTTCGGCTTTTGTCTGTTGATTTGTTTATGGCTCAATTGTTTTAAAATGACAGCAAATAGAATTTATCAAGGGACTGAAATTGTGAAGTATGTACGGATTACTTTTAGCTTTAAAAAAGCTAATTAGGAACAAAGTGATCACAAAACCGCCCTTTCTAAGGTAATATTTATTTATACAAATTATGTATACAATTTCAATTACCAATTTAAATTCCAATAATCTCAACTACTTTTAGCATGCACATTAAAAACCTCTAGCTCATACATACATACGTGCATCCAGTCAATTACGTTATATTCCATGCGTTGGAATGATCCAGCATCAGTCCCAATTTGCATAAATACCCAAGATTGTGTTGATGTCTACAATAATAGTTATTAGGTCTTGAAAGTTTAATATAATTATATGTATTACTATTACTCCATTAATATGATGCATCGGAAAATTCATCATATCATCCATTACTGGTCAATATTTATGAATGAGACAAAAAAAGCACATCACTATTTTGCACACAAATCTCAATCATTGGTAAAGGTCAAAATACAGACGATGTTTCTATGTAAAATTTGTTAAGAAAGGATTGCTATATTGTTTTGACATTGACATTGAATTTTCAATAGGTCAAAAGTACATGTGTACATTTTAAATCCGAGATTAAACTGAGGGCAGTCACGTTTATTATGTAGTATTGCCATTTGTATGTATGTACGGTGTAAATATGAACGGTACTTATCTCACATGCTATTGCTGCTTGTACTCATCCCAGGGCTTTCATTCATCATCAGATCCATTCAAATGCTATAAAAAGTGAAGATTATTTTGTGGGGTAACAGAATTTTTAATGGGCATGCACTCCACAACGCGCATTAATTAATATTATTATTTAACAATTGTTATTTGCGGATGCGGGATTCAATCTATTACAATTCTCAAAATTCGGTACTTTTTGTTCAATAAGACCCAAACTTTGACAAATTCAATGTAAAATACGGCTGATGAAAAGTAATGCTTTTTTGCGAAAATTTCCAACAACAAAAAATGTTTATTTCTTAATCTGTGATAAAAGTTATCATCAAAAAATCCTGTTGCGATAAAACAAGCTCACATGTTCAATGAAAGGTTTAATTTTACTCCCTCACCAATTACTTTACTTGGCTTTATAATAGTTATTATGGAGGTCAACTCAGGTCAAGTGTATAGTTTTATGTATCCTATTTTATGGCTTTCCACAAAGGTTTGATGCTTTCTTACAAAATCACATTCATGCGTAATCGTAATCTTATATGGCTCGCCATATAAGCTCAGCATAAAAGCTACTGGACACCCGACTCATTAGTTTATTTCATCCTGAGGAAGCTGTTGGGTCTTTTGCTCTTCTTATTCTACATTTCACCCATTTTTGCACTTAGCAATCCTTTCCAACATGTACAAGCTCAAGGGGATTTTTATTGTTACCATTGTTGCTCTAATGGCTCTGATGGTCATGTTTCCTCAAGAGATTGAAGCTACTCCCACTCCATGCTTAAAACCAGGTAAGTTTTTACGTTTAATTAGGCTTTCAAAAATTGTATTAATTGATTTTTTAATAATTTTATACAATACTTTTTAAAAATTTATTAATGATTAGTTTTTTGTTTTTGCATGAGGACGTGGGTTTTATTTGCGTAATTCGCATTAGTTGTTTTCATTATATATTTTTGGGGTTACAAATTATTTTATGCATTGTAGCCGAAGAAGGAGAATGTTGTTGCCGATTGCCTGTTTTACCTGCTTATGCATACTGTGCGGCAGGATTGACATGTACACGTCTTCACGGTGGCAAGTGCAGTAGGAACCACACAATTTCCTTGATGGATGGAAACCGTACGTTACTTTGGCAAAAAATATTATTTTCAATCTAAATATTTTTCTCATTCTCATTTTTCTCATTCATATTCTACATTTTTCATTTATAAGATTTATTTATTAATACAATAATATTGTTTTACACAGCTTTAACTGACTGCCCTGTCCTAGGTATGGCTACAAGCAAGATGTGCTAGGCCGAAAAGGGCGGGCTTTCAATTCGTCAGGAAAATAATATTTCAGAATATATTTTTTTGTGTAAATCGGAACCGGAATAAAAACTTTTATTGAACAAAGAGGAAAACAATAAAATTATTGTGTGGGCACTATGCATACTTATTAATGGTAAATTTTGGGGGCATACATTATGACGATTATTGGTTAATAGCGATGGGGTTTTTTTAATTGAGAAAAGAAATAAAGGCCTTAAATTCTAATTTTTCCCCTCTTTGCCCCTATATCTGCGCTAATTTTAAGAATTTCCAAAAAACGGTTTTTTCGGTGAACTTCTGCACTAGAAAAGGTGTTCCTAAACATATTAGTTAAAAAATGACTCACTTCGCCCCATCAGTTACGGAGATACAGCCTTAATTCCAAAACATTAAGTTTTTTGTCATTATTCCTCAATGGCTTAACTTATTACAAAACTTTCAACGCCGATGTGTATTATTTCCGGTACACATAGTACAGTAAAAATTTGAAGACTGTGATGTTTTAGGTTTACACATTCCCTATGGATTTACTCAAAACATTTGCTAACTTTTTCCAGTTGTAGACAAACAATTGTAGGCAGCATTTTCCTTTTGTTTTGGGCACAACAGTTTTTCTTTCCCGAATATTTCTGGTTGGCAATTATTTTAGAACCTTGTCTCGTGTCCCCGTCAATTTTGAACTTCCTTATTTGAAAACTTCTGCGGTGACAAGTCGTGTAGGTTAAGGAGAGAGCTGCAATTGCCATCGAGAATTGATCAACTTTTGGAAGTATGAATTTATCACAATATGAATGATTTTATTTTTTTGATGAATAAATGAAGCTTTGTTTCATGTGCTATGTAGATTTGTGAACTTATAGCCTTCCTTGATTTTGTGCCTACTCTCTTTTCGATTCCTCATGAACTGCAGCTGTGATATCCGTTGAACTGGAATTTTCCCAATTTATTGTGAGAGGTTTTGATTAAGAGAGGGACACTTTTTCCCCTACCACTCCATGCAATGCTTCTATGCCCTCATAATTTACCATCATATGTGTACGTCCACGCATAAAAATGTACGCGCTTAAAGAACAATAGAAGGTGGAGTTACACATACATTTGCCTTTTATTCAAAATGTCCAATGTCCAACGTCCATGTTATCCATGGATGAAATTGTATGTCTTTACCTATTCATGACGAACCGATTTGAAGAGATTTCTTACATGAAGAACTTTACTTTAATTTTTTATGCTTCCTTGAAAAATTGCCTGGAAGGAAATTGTGCTCACTCACTTTCCCTCTCCCATCAACTGTAGCTGATTATAATTGAATTCCATCTGTCCACTTCTTCGTTTTTTACTGAAATTTGTGTGAGTCTTCTGATTGCGAGGAAAAAGCGAAGTTTTTTCCTCCCTTAACGTACTAAATTACGTTCCACAGCAATTTGTAAAGCTAAACACATTCTCTTTCAGAATTGTCATGCATCAACTTATTCTGATGCGTGAATAAAAAGTTACAGCCCAATCAAAAAGAGAAAAAAGCCATTGAGGATCTGCTATGTTGCCGGTCCACCCAATGGTGCTGTTATGGCGAAACTCTTATAGCTTTCCCTGCCTGTATCTTCTGCACGGCTTGTATTTGGTCAATAATGTATGGCAATTCTGAAAGATATTAAAATTCGCTTTCAAAATTGTCATTGCCCGCATTTTTATCTTTGAAGGGAGAGGTGATAGAGCGGGATGCGTATTTGTTGGAGAAAAGACGGAAAACCGCGGTGAATTTCCCTAAATTCATGCCCCCACATCTCAGCTCCCTTAAAAGATAATACGTGCAATAGTGATTCTTTCAGAATTTATAAACTTCATTACGCTATGAGTACCCGTTCAAAAGTTACAAGCAGGGAAAGTTTTAAGAGTTGTCCCACAACAGCACCATTGGTGGACCGGGAACATAGCAGTTCCGATAAACTCCTTTGTTGAAAACATCTCTTTAAAAGTATGGGACTTGAAGGGCACAAAAATTCACGTGAATGTAGTTTTTCCCCGCATCGACTTTAAGCCCTTGATCTTTGAATTACACCTAAGGGTTCTGAAGTTATCTGGAATTTTCTTTTTCGCTATCCTAGCAAACGCAAATACGAGCTTGCTTTTTTGCGCAAGCCAGTGATTCAAAAGTTGAATATTCTACTTCTTGCGAATCAGAAAGACGCATCTGCGTAAAAATAACGTTATTCTTATTTTGCTGTGCGCTCTCTTCGTACAGCACTTTTTACCTCAACTTGTTACGATATTATTGGATTTAAAATATACAAAATCTTCAAAACAAGATTATTTCTAAATTTTTGAAAAAGGTAATGTTAATTTCTGAATATGAATGATCTATTTTGGATTATTCTAGACCGACACACAAAAAACACAAAATCCTTAAAGTAAGTACGCACTACACTCTACGTAAAACTGCAGATCCGCAGACGCATTGTATTTTCAACACAAATAATATTTCAAGTCAGTGCCCTACAAGTGCAAAAGTTAATGCATATACTACATCTATAGTAAGTACCACTCTTCAAAATGAAGTCACCATAAAATCATTAATACAAAAAATCAAAGCCTAATAAATATTATTGTAAATTCAGCCACAGAAGCAGAAATTTGTCAGATTGTTATCAGAAACACAGGCACTCTGATTTTTGTACAAATTCGTCCGGAATTTCCGCGTCAACACATGTTCGTTCGGAGGGAATCGGAAGGAAAAGACTTATACCTCGAGGCATTTCCCTCCTTGTGGTCTTGTAACGGTCACGAATATTTTCAATGCTCTTCAAATCAATTAAATCCTTGAGAGTCTCGTGAATATCAAAGGGAGACGTTAGTTTATTTGTATTCCGTATAAAGTTACTCATCGCGGGGCGGTAACTCTCTTGAAACCATTGAGGGAAAATGAAATAAACAAATGGCATCCGAGCCTCCAACTGTCCTTGGAAAGTGTTGCGGATGGGCCCCTGACTTGCGCCATGATCGCTCAATAGAATAAAAGCCGTGTCCTCCAAATATCCTTCCCCATGAAACCATTATAATGTTTCCAGCAAGGGTTTATCCCCAAGTTTACCTTTGTTGGAATCATGGGTCATGGAGCTTGTCCAGAGCAATTGGAAATATCTTTGGGTTTTGTCCATGGTAAAGGCCATCTTTTTCAAAACGTCCAAAGTCTCCTCGAAACCCAGGCGAGAGCCGTAACACAAATGCGCACTTATGATTTCCTTATGAGCCAGCTGCTGCTCAAGCTCGTACATAAAGGCATGATTGTAATAGTCCGTGGGTTGGCGACGAAAACCACCCATTCTGTGATTGAAAACCCCAGTCAAAACCATGTCTTCTCCGAAAGCTGTCCTGTAACCTACAGCTTCATAGTAATTCCAAATAAAGGGACAATTGTCAAGTGGATAAAGCCTCCCTCTCCAACATGTTTCCCTTAATTCTTTAACATTTTTCCCAGTTAAGGCAGTGCCTGGAAAGGAACAAGATTTAAACTGGGGATGAAACCGCAAGGATGAGAAAAATCATTGGGCTTTATTATATAAGGGGAGACGTCGGACACAGTTTTTTTCTTTACCGATATTTGGAAATGTATTTTGGCCGATTTTTGTGTACCCAAAGAGGCCATGAGCCGAGAGGTTTTTCCTGATGTAATCATACGTACGTGAGAGGCATTGACCTAATAAAACTCATATGAGAAACCCCATCCAAGCCCAGAATAACTGTGTTGAGGGAGCGGGACTGGCTGTTTTTCTCATCCGGTTCACTACCTTTGTTGATTGGCCCTAAAATAATGTCCCTACTGATTTCCAAATTTCTAACCCGCTCTTCTACTGTGAATTTTAAATGGATAAATTGAAAGAAATCCACCATTTGCTTTTTAATGCCTCCGTACTCTAAGCACGAAACCACAATAAAATCCACATGACTGGGGATTTTGGTCTTTGTTCCCGTGATTTTCCTACATTTTCCCACGAACCTGTCATGATTTTTAAAATTACAGTATTAAAAAAAGTTTGGTTGTTGGAAATTGGACAACTCAAAATATGAGACAAAGTTTTTAAAATCTCACGCTGTTTGGAAATCCGACTTCTCATACCGTATCAGCTTCTGGTAGCAACAAGTCTGGTAACCCATGGAAGTAATATTTACCAGTTGAATTAGATTAGATTCCAAGTCCGTTGTGAAAATAAGTGGATATCTAGTATTTTCGCATTTGGCTGGTTTGGGTTCTTCAAGAAATTTCAATTTCAAACAAGAAGAACGAGTTTTGTGGAAATTCGGGATTTCGGAACAGAACCAATGAATTTTACAGCCATGAAAAAGAAGAATTTGTATATCTAATTGAGCAGCTTTTACGGCGGTTGTTAAAGAAAGTGGTTGATTTGATGAATTGAAAGGTCAGTTTAAAATAAGGTTTTCCTTTATAATAAAGGATAATCCCAAATTAGCTTTTTGATGCTGGTCCAGCCAGAGTTCTTTGTAACACAATAGGAAAGAGGAAGAGATAATTTTTTGATGTTTGTGATTTGTTTGTGATGGTGGTGGTGGTGGTAGTGTTGTATATGCAATATTGACAATAAAAACTCATCATTCACACTCGCGCAAATGATTTTTGTACAATATTTTTCCAAAATCACTCCGCGGGAGCACCTTTTAAAAACGCGTAATGCCATTTAAACGGTAACCATGTAGCAACGAAGTACCAAAATTTGTTGCAAACATTGATACTCTCCGAAAATAGGACTTGAGGACTGTAAAAATTCAGGTGAATGTAGTTTTCCCCTTCGTAACCCCTAAAACCTTCGTAAAAATCATGAAAATTAAGTTCCATTGTGGCCTAGCTTATTGCCGGTAATTTTATTTATACTGGCCAAGATGGCGGTACCTAGGATTTCTAAAAACTTCTCCTTGAGCATAATAATAAAATGTATTTGACTTAAGGTTCGTCATTTTACTGATGCTTTAGTCATTATGCTGGGGAAATGCATATAAGTAATTTGCTGCAGGATGCTGAACTTTTAATATCATCCTATTTATTTATCAAAATGTTTGAGTTGTTGGTGGGTGTCCCTAATCGGCGGATGAGCGGATCGGATGGGGCGGATTGATAAATGAAATCTCCCTAATCGGCGGATCAGGAGGACGAAGCGGATAAATTCACTAATCCGCGGATGGCGGACAATCAGAGGAGGAAAATATTAGGTTTTTGATAATTCAACTAATACACAATACGCAAAAGTAATTGTGAAATGATTCCCCGGAAATCATAAAGCATAAATCGGTGCTATCCATATTCTTCCTTTCGATTTTTAACGTAACTTAATTTAAATGATAATAATTCAGGGGAGGCAGCATAAATAGGTGCAAGTCATGTACATACCGATTTTTTTACCCAAAATCTAAATGAATTGAAATGTTACTTCATGGGAGGAATAAAGTACAAGTTATACCGCCCCATCCGCTCATACGACGATTAGGGCAGCCGGATATTGGTTGTATTAAGGCAAGTTAAGGGCAAGGATTGCGTATTACAGATTATAGTATCGAAAAAATAAATATTGCTGAATAAGGACTAAAAACTTTTTTTTAAATTTAATATTAAATGAAATTATCATTTCAAATTTGTTATGCAAGACCGAGCGACTTAGCCAGAGCACAAAAATGATGTTTAAGGGTGCATGCCCTTGAGACCGCATCATGAATTTTGGCCAGTTTATTAGCAATGGCAAGTTCAATTGTTTCTACAAATTTTCTCAAAAATCGTTAGAGCGAAAGACCCTTGAAAAAATACGTAATATTATTTGAACGGTGGCTATGTAACAACGAAGTACCCAATTTTGTTGAAAACCTTCGATTTCTCTTAATGTATAGGGAACAGGGTGGTGAAAAAATTGGGCTAATTTAGTTTATCATCACATCGACTTTAAGCCCTTGACCTTTAAAATCGGTCGAAGGGTTCGAAAGTTATTCCAAAATTTTTGTTTTGGAGCGATGAGCAAACGCATACCTAGATTCTTTTTTAAGTAAGCGAATTTTCAAAAGTTGTAAATTCTAAAGCTTGCCTGTCATAAAAAACGCATCTTCGTAAAAAATCTAATATTTCTGACAAGGAAAAATTTACTTTGACCGAACAAAAAGATTATTTGACGCTTATTATTTTCATACCAATGTTTCACGGTTTGTGGCTTTGTATTTTCAAACCTCCCTATTTACTCTACGTCACAATTCAATGCTGCATAAGCGAAGCAAGGATATCTCATCTCGGCAATCGCCTCCTCTTGCAATGGATGGACCATAGTCCCACGGGCCTACAAATTATACCTACGACTTCCCCCGCACATGTAGTGGGCTTAACAATCCCCGCCCCACCTCTGCGTAGCAGGGCTTTAAAACTACTTATTATATTATAATTTATTTTGAATTATTTCAAAAATTATCACTTCGTAATCGCTCTTTGCAAGACGCGCGATTTATTTAAACCTAAAAATGATATTTATGGGTACGCTAGCCCTGGAGGTCCAATGTCCAATCATGAAACTTTGCAAGTAAATTCATATTTACATGCACGATTTTTGTACAAATTTTTTTCAAAATCGCTTTCGGAAAACACCTTTTAAAAAGTGCCTAATACTATTTAAATGGTGACCATGTAGCAAGGAAGTGCCCAAATTTGTTGAAAACATTGAATCTCTTAAAAAAATTTTTTTTTTCGCTACCCTAGCAAACGCAAATACGAGCTTACCTTTTTCCGCAATCGAGATTCAAAAGTTGAATATTCTACTTCTTTCGAGTCAGAAAGAAGCATCTTCGTAAAAAGCAAGTGATGATGATGATTGATGATGGTGGTCGGAATCAGCCGCTATGTATACGAAATGTAAAGCAACAGACTACTAGTATGCGCCACGGGTTCGGGTGGAACCAGGGTTTCGGGTTCGGGAACGGACTGTGACCAGTTCGGGTACCTAAATTTTAGAGACCCGGTCATACTGGGACCGGATCGGGTTCCATTAAATTTGGAACCCGGGAACAGAAACTTACGGGAACGGGTTCGTGATTTGTTAAATAAGGTGATTAATCCCACGGGTACGGGACCGAGGATAATTTTCCTTCTGTGTTCCCATCGGGTACGGGTTTTTAAGTACTTCGAAACCTACCGGGAACGGGTTTCTATGGATAAGCACTAATAAGCTATTTGAAATTTGACAAGTTGTAATATTAGCATGTATA
>JAQFXU010004218.1:0-14047 GCA_034693705.1 Spatulosminthurus flaviceps
AAGAAAAGCAAGAGGGAGACTTTCCTGGAGAAAGTAAGTGAAAGTTTGGAGGGAAGAATAGAAAATGACAGTAATAAAAATTCATGGCTTAGTTACAACTTATCATTTCCTTGAAACTGTGAAAGAGAAGACACAATGTAAATGTTTAGAGTACCTTGAAAATACTCTCTTTTTTCAGTATCCTGTTTATGACATATTCACTTAAACTAATCACAATAACTTTTCCATGTTTTCCCTTTTTACTACTTCCTTTCCCTTACACTTGTACGATGCGTACTCAACGTATAATTCAAAGGAATGGGTTTAAAAGTGCTAATCTGTGTTTAAACGCTTCATGCTCACTATATACATTTATTCATATGAGTCTGTAGGGAAAATGTTTCTCCTACTAAAAAGACTTGTGAACAAAGCCCAGAACATGAATACTTAATTTATGAGTGTATGAGAAAAGCTGTGAGGATATTTTTATTTTGTTTTATTACACTCTGTAAGAAAGAGGAAAATACATCATTTTCCTCGTCTTCATCATTATCAATTTTTGAGTGGTACACATTTTTTTTCTCATCCTCATAAGTAGATGTAGAGTAGGAGTGTATTTCTGCGAAAGAGCAAATTTCATAAGGAAATACACTCCAGCTAATGTTTGTGAATTTATGTGAGTGAGAGGGAGAGAAAATAACCTAATAAACACTAACATTTTTCATAGTAGTGAGAAAACTCTCAAGGGCTTTAGGTATTCATTATTTGGGAAGTAAGAAGAGGAAAAAAGTGTATGTGTGAGCTTTAGTTCTTAGCCGGTTAATACAGTAAAAAAGTGTAGTTTTTCCACATGAGAGCCCTATACTCTGGAAGTATGTACCTACAACGTATAAGGTATAGAGACTTAAGATATGATGTTCATATGAGTGACTCCATATTTTCTCACTTTGGTTTGATGACAAAATCACTGGGAATGTTGGCGTGATGACGGGACGGGAGAGAAATCCCATTCCGACAAATTTATCACCCGATAAATTCAAAAATTAAGACATACTTAAAGCCCATCCTGTCGTAATGTTAAGGGAAAGAAAAGAAGCAAAAGATCCTTCCTTTACTTTCTCCCTCCATTCCCTTACGTTCCACTATTTTTTATATATGAAAAACTCCTCGAAAGCCCCGTAGCCTGAATTTTCACCACTTTCTCCTCTCTACCACTTCTTTCACATTAGCTTAGATTCATGATGATGAAGAAGAGGAAGAAGAAAGCAATTCACATATTTCTTCAACATTTACTCAAGGCTTTAGTCTTATATATAGGAAAAGTGATATTATTGCATTTTAATATTTTCTCAATTCCTCTCCCCCTCCTCTTCTCTCCGTCTCTTATCCTCCTCCTTTAAAGAGAATACAATCTTTTTATCTCTCCCCTTAATTTTCTTCTTCTTGTTCCCTATAGGAAAATTCTAATTTTTATTCTACCACCAATTTGACCAAACTGATATTCTCATTTGTCGCACATGTATTTAAAATAGACTTTCGCCACATATATACGAAGGTATGACAAAATCTATGAGATTTGACTGGTGTTGGCTCTAGGCATCTGCTGACATTCTCGTAGTAGGGAGAAAGACTAGGGAACGTCTATTTACAAGGAGAGTGAGTATAACATCAAATCCTCGTTGTTAATGGAATGAATGACGCCTGCATGTTTAACATCCAACGATTCCATATGGCACATTTGAATTTTCAATGCATGCCTGCATCTGTCTCTCTACTATCTATGGATATCTTCCCTTCTATAGCAAGTGCTAATATTTCCCAGGAATTTTATCGGAATTGTTCCTTCTGGTGCATCCAAATACATACAATTGTTATATATGTACATATTATTTCCAGATCCTCACCTCCTCCTTCCACACCCTCCATCCTCAAGCAAGGGAATGGAGAGAAATTTTCTTTAAATATTCCTCCATGATTTCATGTTCATTTCATTTGAAAGAAAAATCCCTTCACAAGTAGATATTATTTTCAGGCAAAATGTAAGTTGATTATTTACAAGGAGATTTATTTGTGAAAAAATGTCTTCTTCTTTTTACACACCATTTCTTGAGAAGAATCGAAGGGATTGAGAATTTTTGGTGAGGAGGATAGAAAATTTACAATTTGAGATTTTCTCTGATAAATTGAAGAAACGTGTTCGGTTTCTCATCCTCACCATTCTCTGTAGTAGTAGTAGCAGTAGTAGTAGCTCTAGTTCTGGCATTTGAAAAGAAGTGAGGGCCAAATGCTTTACATTGGACTGCTGTATAACATAGGGAACTACGCATATGTATTTATTACATTGCTACTTATTATCTTGCCAAGGATTTGACTACAACATCTCACTTTTTCTCATGGAATTTTGGTAGGAGGATTTTTTGTGGATAAAGTTGTAGGGAAAGAATATGTTTTTCTATACGTAGGAGCGTATAGTATTGTGGAGGGTATAGTGGATGTTTTGAAGGTGTTCAAGGAATGTAAGCGAAAAGAAGAAGCAGGGAAATATTTGGATTGCTTCTTTTCTATTGCCGTTATTACAAGAGCATTACTCAAAGTAGTAGTAACATTTTCTAACATATTTTCCTCTTGAGTAGGTTACTCAAAGGAGAGAGAGATGAGGGATGAAAACAGACTATGTATTTGTATGGAGGAGTAGTGTAACTGAAACTTTATGTACTTTTCTTCCTCGTCATTAATCCAATCTGTCATTCTATTGACGGGAAAATGATGTGAAAAAAATTACATTGCAGACATTCATAAGTAGAAGAGCAAAGGAGAGAGAGAGAAATTGTGTGTGTGTAACTTACCAAGAGCAAATTGATGAATGCAGACAACTTTCATGAAATGTGTGGGTTTTCTGTGAAAAAAACCTCCGACTCTCTCACTTCTTCCCCCCCCCCCATCTTTCCTCCATATACGAATTTCTTGTGTCTTCACATCAAATTCCTACTCTCTACCATTGGCTCTCTTAGGAAATGGATGATTAATCCGAGCATCTGAGTGTGTAATTTAACCATAAGAGTTTGCTTCATTTGACCGAATAATCAGTCATGTAAGGCTAACAATCTAGCACTTTTTCTCATATAAAATCCTCCTCTCAAAAAATACCAGGCGTTTTCCTAAACTTGTGTAGTTTGTAATATAAATAGTGGAAATCATTACCTTTCGCCTACTTTCACAATCAACTTTTACGTAGGAATTAAAGCCCTTGTTTTCCACGTCATCTCTAGTTTTTATGCTTTGGCTTTATTATTGTGTAGGGAAGAAAGTACAGGGGTGAGTTTATTGATTAAAAAAGAAAGTGTACACGGCAATCGGAGAAAATTGTCCCTCGTGAAGAGGAGTCAAACTGCAATTAAATTCATCTCGAAAGCGATTTATATTTGAGGGAGAGAGAAAAATTCAAATAGCATAGAGTACATAAATTTGTATAGTACGTTTTTTATAGACCGATCTGTATGGATGCGTGTAGTTATAGTCTGGAATTAAAACCAAGGTCAGTGAGCGTGCACAAATACAAACAGTTGGAAGTGCTGCTTTGATTACAAGGTGGATATGACTTAATTTCACACTACATTACTCACGAGCAATGGTCCACGAAGCGAGCGATACCACCATAAACGCATCCTCTTGCATTGCATCAGCCTATACGCACACTTTCTACCCCACACGGTAGAAGCTCCGTCATACCTTGTCACATCCCTTCCTCTACACAATACAGAGCTGAAAAGTTTTTCCCTCTCTACCCCACAACTTCAATTCCTTTCCTTTCTTTTCCCATGAAATCAGAGCTACTATGGATGCTCTTCCACACTTTTCTCATGCCCCTAGAAAGTTTCTTCCTTCAAATGACTTTAAAGTTCAGAATAAAAAGAAATATTAAAATACATTTGCATCTTACGTTTTAATTTGGAGTAGTTAGTTGATTAGGACTTGTGAGTAAATTACGTAACAGGTGCTCATAGGCTTGAGAGACTGAGAGGAACAAATTGTTTGAACCTTGGGGAAACAAAAGATAGTGATAAAAAGTTGATCAATTTAGTAGAGCATGAAGAGGCGAGGCATTCAAGTTTCTTTACTACACACTATGAAATATTAAGTAGGATTAGCTCCCGCTATTTTCCCAAGGCTTCTCACCAACCATTTAATCCTGGATTAGGGGCATTGATAATTCATGGCTACGCTGGATAAAGGTTACCTCGTGTTTGTCTTCCTTTACACACTATAAATAGGTATTTGCTAAGCCGCTCTAAAGAATTCCATGTTAAGTTTCATAATTTTATGCATATTGTTCATTTTTATTCTAATCTAAAAATTAAAAATGCATCTTTAAATTTTTTATCTTTTTAAAGAAAATGGGAGAAAAAATCCTTTACTATCAAAATATTCTGTCTTTCGTAACAAAATGTGTATTTCTTGTGTATTTTTCAGGAAGGAGGACCAGACAAGCTGGAGATAATATGCTGGAGGAATTTGACATGGGTGAGTACACAATATAGCTTCATTAAAAGTAGTAATATTTCATAGCTTTTAGTTTTATCCTTGGGACACATTTTTCCCCACACATTCTATTGCAAGTATGTGCACTAAAAAATATTTAGAGAAACTGAACCTTACACAAACATTTCCAGAAGAATTTGACCTCAAAAATCTAAAAGTGCACTGTCATATATATGGCTCAGTTTCTATAATAAGCTAGTCCTTCAAATGCATCTCCAATTACTGACATCGGATAACTCTGAGAGATCTTCCAGCGTCATTCGAATTTTTACTTACTTTCCAAACGGATTTTGCCCCTACCCATTCTATACAGTAACTTTCTCTTGTAACTTAAAAGTGTGTAGAAACTGCTATCATTAGGAAGCTTACAGGTGGAGCCCTATTCAATGGAAATAAAGGGTAAAATACGTCCCTATCTCTTCACATTATAATATTAGAAGGTATATTATATTTGTAAAGGATATAGGAATTTCAAGGGAAGGGTAATTGAGCTGGTAAAATTTAAACATGGGAGACTAGCACAGAAGAAATTTAACTTTGAGTTAATTATCCCAAGAGGGAACAACCGCAAACGATGATGTTGTCTAAATCAAACAGAGAATTGAATTCCGAGAGAGAAAGTTCTCCTACTTTCTCCAACTACACGCTCTTCCTCTGTGTGTCTATCATTAGTTTGGAACTAGCTCCTACAAAACTCCAGGTACATATTCTATATACGTACACCCCACAAACTAATACAATTCCTCACGCATTGGATACACAATATTGATTTCCATATGTAAAATAACCACACCATCCCCCACTTAAGGCTTATACGTTAGTAGCCTTGAAACTGCAAGAGTTCTCATTATCATCAAGAGAAGGCTTATTTTCTATGGTAGAGGACGAGGAAAAAAGTGAAAAATGAAAAGAATTCTCTGCCTGAATTTTAATTCTCGAACTTATAGCCAAAAAATTCGTATGACCAGTTTTCTCACATAGCGTATATCTTTAGTGCCTTAGAATCTCATGGTGAAGTTGAAGTGTCATAATAAGTTGTAAGTGGATTGCATTGCTTTAGCACTGTAAGACCAATTGGCTTGCTCAACATGTACGAGCAATCTGTACACATTAAGCATTTGTTTCCGTGGACAAGGTTTTGTATCTTTCTAAAAGCAAAGAAGAGTTTATTGGAATGATTTATGATTGTTATGTTATCATCACAGAGCCAATTAATCAAGATTTCTCTCACTGAGAAAACTTTTCATTGGTAAAAAAAACAGAGGCGTTTTTCTCACCGTATCTTTAACACACATATACATATGTATCATTTACAACTGTAGGTACGACTGAGGTACGTGTCCCTCCTTTTGGGGGAATATTTGCTGGAATAATAAGAAAGGGATGAAAATGCCACAAATTGATGTTGATAAGCTAAGAAACAAATCTGGTTGGTTCCTTGGGTTGGGATACATAAATAGTAGAAGATCCCATGGAGTGGACGGATGGAGTGATAGTTACTTGTGAGAGAGAGAGTAGAGGAACTTTAAGCTGGGCTTCATGAGAAAGTATTAAAAATTCTAAGGGCATGGCAAGGAATGGCTTATGTAGATTGAAAGAAAATATGAGTAGGGCTGGGAAATGGTTGTGAGAGGTGATGCGCCTCATATTGATGAGGGGGCGAAGGAGAGTGACATGAAAAATCTCTGGAACGTTTAATTGCTTCCAAGACACCCGTAGAATTCTCAAGAAAGGCAATCCCTTCTCTTTTTTCTTCCTTTTCCCCCTTTTGTTACACTTTCTCCAACCAAACATATAGAGCTTATAGCTTCGACAGTATAAGGGACTTTGTCCTCTTGTCCTGATGCATGTCCCATGTATTTGTGTAGCACACAAGATTTCCTCCATAGACACCTTTCCCTGTTTCTTTCTGGAAGATTCTTAGCCAACTATGAGCACTCCTTGTAGTACAAAACTCTTAGTGCTCTCATCAATATCACCCAAGCTCATCACATCAGATCTTTCTTCGACCTCTCAACTAAGGCTCATTTAATGACCCTACTTAAATACAATGGGAGGACTGTTTGTTTTCGGGGGCTCCAATCCTAACATCTAATTCCATGTCCATATATACACAAGATCAAACAAATTACGAAATATGAAGACACTTTTAATCGTCCCTTGATTACACGTCCGAAAGAAACATTTTTTCCCTGTCATTTTATCTACGGCCTGGCCCTCTCCAGACTTTTCTCAAGCAAGTCTCCCAGGCTTAGGTGAACATTACTATAATTAGTTACTATCTTTTTAGCTTGAAGCCTCGCAATTCTCTCTGTTGAACGAAACTTTGACTCATGTAGACACTATTTTCAACAACTACTGAAATTCAAGGGATGCAATGTAAATATCCATGGCACTATTCCTAATATTAGGAAGCTTGACATTTATGTACATATATAAACAATGAAATATATTACTCCTTAAATCTTATGAGTAACTGTACAATTTATATACCGAGGCATAAAAATAGATTCACATGGATAAAACAGCAACTGCCTCGTGCAGTACAACTGCACCCTACAATGTCATATTAGAGCTACTAAAAAAAACCAAGGGTGAGCCAGTCGGTACATTCCCATGCTTTAAGTAACTCTCTCAAGTAGCTTCCCTCCGACTCGTGATAACAACAAGGCTATGATTGAAGCCAATATAGCTACTTTTTGCGTATGTCTATATGTAATAGATTTATATACAAAATAGAATCTGACCCACTCAAACGATATATATTTCGAATCGATCACAAACATATATTCCACTCCAACCCAATCTGAATCACTCACTCAGAAGCCGGAACCATTGAGAAGTTACGGTGCTTGCACATGAATAAAACTCAAAGCTTATATTACGGAAATAGAATGCACATGAGAAATTTTCTCTCTGAAATCCTCCTTGTACATACTCAAACTTCCCTAAAATTTCTCTTCCAGAAACTTTCCCTGTTTTGAAAAACTTAATACTAAAAACGTAACGTACTAAAACGTAAAAATATCCTCTTTGCTATCCTCCTTCCATGCGCAGCATTAGAATTTAAAAATTACTTTTTATGTATTTTTCTAATATGTAATCCCAGCTTAAGTAAAGCCTCGCACCGTTCCACTAACACAAATAATCCAATAAAGAGGATATCCTGGGGTCCTCCCATTTATCTCCTACTTTATCACATGACGAGTAAATACTTATTGTTGGTAGAAAAAAGTTTTCTTATAGTCTTTGATTAATTAACGAAGGGACAAAATTCGATAGGAGCTGAGATAGGGGGAAAGTATAGTAAAAGTGGAGGAGACCAACATTGCGTGTAGGGACACTCCACACACACACACACACACAAGCACACACACCATAGGATGAGTAGTGGTTGAAGGCTGTCGAGAAATCAAGAGACAGAACATGCTACAAGCAATCATATTGGTGATGATGACAGGAAGAAAAAGTCCCGTCACGCAACACACAACATACACCCTCCGCTCTCTATTACAACCTTTCCTCTACCAGCACATCCCTCTTTTTTTCCAAGACAAATAATAATAAATAAAATGTAACCACATAGGTACCACTACCACTACCGCGAAGGCTAATGCTATAATAAGCGGGTTTGACCATAAAGCCCGCAAGTGGGAGAACATGGTCATAATCATTTTTTACATTGAACTATATAGGGAAAGAAAAATGAAAAAAACTCACACACGGATTGGATTGATATGTAGGATTGAAATGAATTGATGATGACGTTCTAAGGGACATAGACACAGCAACACTAACAACAAAAAGTAAACAAGAGAGAGAGAGAGAGAGAGAAAAGGGAGAAAATGTGGTGGAAAATTGAGCAGGTATAAAAATGAAATGAAGAAGAAGAAGAAAAAAAATTGTTGACTTGATAGATTTGAACAGGGAGAAAGTGTTGGAGTCAGAGTCGCTGTCGACACCATTGCACCCTTTAGGGCTATACGAAACCACACACATCTTGGGTGCTATGATACTAGTGTATTTCATATATATATATATATAAATATGTATATACATAAAGAATTTTTTTTAAAAAGTGTGGAAAAAGTTGTCTTCCTCCTGACAGTTCTGACAGGGAGACCATACAGGGAGATATTATATTATGTAACTAAACTCCAGGCTACTGTCTTCTCACTCATGTTCTCACTTAAACTCTTATGAAAGGAAACACTATATTTTGACTTGTATATGCTCATACGTATATGTGTATGTCTGTATAGATATGGTGAATTCTGCGGGAGTAAATCCTACGTAAAACGGAACTTGAACGGGAAAAGAATGATAAGGATAAAATAGGGTTCTATTAGAGGAACTAGAATCGGGATAAGTATTGTAAGCTCAAGTAATGCTTTCTTAGAGCTAAAATATATGTAACTGTGGCTATAGAGCCGGAAAACCAGAAAACCTGTGTCAAAAGGAAGATGCTGAGGGAAAAAGCCCTCTAAGACAGACTTATCCGATTTTCCAGTTTGGAGCTCTAGTTCTTCGCCTTCGTCTTCTTTTCCTAAGAAGAAAAACTCCTTCTTTTCTGTCAATTTCCTCAAAATACTTTCCCATACTTTTCAACTGTGAGTGTGTGGGTTTGTGTATGATTTTTTATGGGTGGGTTGGATATATGTGGATAGGGAGAGGATATACATGTATGTGTGGTGTAGTGTGGTCCAAGAAAAACAGAAACTTGGGAGGATTTTCCTTCTTGAGTCACTTTCCTTTGGCAGGAGGAGAGTTCTTTAGTGGTATAGCAGATTCTGTGATGATGGCTCATTATTTATGGGTGTAATCTCATTGATTTCTGCCTGGTTAACTTTTTTAAAGATTTGTCTATTTTTTTGCGCGGACGGAGAATAAAATGTGGGTTTGTAAGGAAATAATCCGATTTTGGGATTGGGTGGGGGTTTTCAAATATTTAATTTTTTGACTTTAGCTTTTCTGTTGGGAGGGGGACAACATTTTAATGAATTCGAGAAAAGATTCCAAACATTTTATAGATGCTTTTCCAACTAAAAAGGTTTTGATAGAGTTTCGGTACAAGTTTTAAAATCCATTTTGGTAAATGTTCGGTCACTAATGTTTTAGCACCAAAAGAAAAACCATTCCTTGCATTTGGAACAACCAATCTTAGTAAAATTTTGGCAAATTCTTTTGCCAAAACTGGTACATTTTCAGTTGGTTAAAATTTTGCGCATATTTTGACAGCACCTTTGCAAACATTTTTGCAGCCCGAATAAAGAAATCTTTATTTTAGTCATAATTATTTTAGCACGTATTTTGGAATCCCCATGTTTAAAATTTGGCCTATAATTTTTATAGCCCAAAGTTTGAAAGTTCGACAAAAGTTGGAAATCTTGACTTGAAAGTAGCTCATTGGAGGGGGAAAATATTATTTAAACTTAATTTTTCTCAAATTTAATAAGAGCGCGTAATGAGCTAAAGATAAAAAGATTTGTATAAAACAAACCATAATAATTGACTTGAACAATTTGTATTTTATGCCCTTTCAGAATCAGCCCTACCACGATTCTCCCAACCAATCCCAAATGTGACTGTGACCATTGGGAAGGATGCCCTCCTGCCATGTGTAGTTGACAACCTTCGGAGTTACAAGGTGAGATCTTTATGAATGCAAGGTTTGTGGTTGGAGCCATAAGGTGAATATATTTGTGTAAAAATATACATATCCCAAGTATGGAGCCACCCAACCCCAAGAAATTTGTTGGGGGGAACCAGTAAATCTTTTCGGAAATATTTAATGGAAGCTATTAAGGCAACACGTTTTTTCCTCTCAGATTCCCTCCTTCCCAATATCTTTATTGTGGGGATATCTTCGAGAACACATACTACTACTTGATATTTTATGAAAAGGTGGTATATCCGAGTTGATGTAAAACCAGGAATGTGTTTAGCATGTGGTGGGAGGGAGGGAAGGAGAGCTGGAGAAAAAAGGGTAAAAAGTACATAAGAACTTGTCATTTGTATACACTGACGACGGAATATGAATATGAATGAGGAGAGGGGAATGTTAAGAGAGCGTTAGAGGATTTTAATAAAATCTTCATCTGAGACGACGGATTTTCAACGGAGACACATCCCATTATAAAAGTCCAGAGAGTGGAGGGGGAGGTGACAAATAGCCCGCAATTAATATTGAACTAGATACCACGCTAGTTCCTTTCTTGCCCCGTTTGCATTACTCTTCTCCCCTCTCTTAAATCTTGCGAATAACAACAGCTCATTCCTTCTCACATTCCCTCACTAATCCTACCAAGGCCCCGACGACGTGCTTCTCCACAATAGCCCATATCATCTTCCATCATCATCTTCATCCTTCGAGAGACCCAAACATTGGTAATAAAATATGCAAAATTTCCCTCCAACCAGCGCTTTTTTTTTCTTTTGAAAAAATTCAAAACGTTTTAACTTTATTATTTGTGACATGAGGGCGAGGGTGACGGAGGATCGTTTAAAATTGGTCATAGCTCCTTGTAAATCCATGTAATTTGTAATTTGTTTTAATTTTTATCATTTCCCCGGAGATAGAGAGAAAAAAGGGGAAAATCCTGTTGAAAAAATCGCTCTTGATTTATTTACGTTGTTGAGCATCTGCTATAAATGAAAGTATTTTTTTCTCATGGTGAGAAAAGAGAAAAAGACTCAGTCAGATTGGGGTGACAGATAGATTCGGGAAAAGATCCAGAGGGTAGCGAAGCGTTATCATTTAGAATAGGGAGTTCAAGCTCTACCATCACCCACCCTCCGAGTCTTGTAGTGAAGTAGCATTAAAATAATAGAGTGTGGTCATTTTTCTTACTGTAGGTTGCCTGGGTCCGTGTTGACACTCAAACTATCCTTACAATTCACCAGGCGGTCATCACAAGGAATCCAAGAATTACTCTTTCTTACAGTGACCATCGGTCCTGGTTCCTTCAAGTAAGCCTCGCTTTTTTTCTCCTAATTATTTTTTTACACTATGAAAATATTTTAGTGCAAACAAAAGCGACGACGGGAAAAGTTCTTTTCGTTGCATGTATTTAACATTATTTGTTTAAGTTGTGAAATAAGTAAGATATTTTTGAGGGAAGTTTTGATAAGTTTTTGGAACTTGCCCGAGTTTCTGTGTGGAAGTGTGTGTGTAAGTCCAGGGATAGGATTTATAGGGTCTGAGGTAGAGAGGATTGTAGTGTATATAACGCCTTTCCCACGTCATCCCCTACTCTTTTGGAGGAGCTTGCCCTGCTAATGTTTGCTCAGCCCTAATCGAATTACCAGCCATAAAACGCTGTACAAGTTCAACCATTGCCATTTGAAACTCTTCTACTTTCAACATCACCATTGTCTTCAAGATAAATGCCTCCAACTCTTCTCTACTTTCTTTGGCACACAACTACTATGAGCACTTTTGTAGGATTTCCAAATGTTACTACTGTAAATTTAGAAGTGACTTTAGTGTCTTTTAGTGACAATGTTCTTCCTTAGGAGTGTTAATGATTTTCGATTTTTTAGGATTTGAGGACTCAGATTATTAGCAAGCTAATTTAGAAAATTTACAGTGATTTTAAAAACCCTTGTGTACTATAGCATTTGCACTTAATGTAACAATAATTCACAACCTCCTTTTTTTGTCAAATGTAGTTAGTTGCACTATTAAGGATTTTTACGAATATTTATGGCGTGGGGATACTCAGAATTTGAAATATTTTGTAGGCGTAAATTAGTTTTAGGAAGTGTATTTTTAGAAAATTTGCTACTATGATGATATCATTTAGTATGGGCTGTTACCAAGGATGGGGAAATTGAAAATTTCATTGCTTTACTACATCCCTTGTTTCCACTCCTAAGAAAGATTATCATTATCATTAGATACGAGGAAATTGATGGGCTTCAAGAATTTGATAGCTATTGCAAATTTCTACCAGAATTTTATAGCATCTTCCATGTAAATCCATGCTAAGGTATTGAAAAAGGAAGGAATTGAACATTTTTGGTCTCCTTGAGGAGACTCGTGCTAATATATTCGTAATTGATTTGATAGCCTACTAGCCAAGAGCATATAACTTGAGGAATAAATTCCAAAGGTATCTCATTTCAAGGGAAATGTCATTATGTATGAGAATGTTCATACATAGAGACGTCAATTAATTAAGATTTCCTTACTACCTCCCTTTAGATTAAAAACACTCATGAGTCTGACCGGGGATGGTACATGTGTCAAATTAACACGGACCCAATGAGGAGGTAAGAAATCTCATTCTGTAATTAAAACAAGATAAATATTTACGCGTGTATTCAAAATTCTAAAATATCTATATTTCCCAATGATATTTCTCATACTAAAATTATTTTCTCCTTTCTATAGCCTCATGGGTTACCTAGAAGTGGTTGGTAAGTATTTTCAATCATAACTGAAATATATTTCTACAAATACAAGTAAAATAGCCTAAGTTTATATGGAAGCTCTGTAGTATGTGATAATGCATAGGCAGTTGTCAGGGGAGACATGAGGATTCAAGCTCTATGAGTGTGTCTGTGAGGTTCCAAAGGATAAATCCTACCTTGCGGGATGAAACTATTTGTGCATGCCAATGATGTTGATTCCAAGAACGTCGTAGTAGTAATATAAGTTGATCTGCCATTCCTTTCATTTTGTGAGGAAGAATCCCAACTCCTTTCTATCCCTTCCTCTTCTGCTGTCCTTGCTATGTCAAGGAAGGAGCTAGTCCAACTCTTATCTCCTTGTTTTCTCCCTCTTTATATTCCCTCAAACAATGTTCCTGCTTGTAGAATAGCATTGAAGGATTTTTTCTCTTCCTTTGGATATCTTTCCCCTTTGCTATATGCACAACCACCATCAAGTGCACTGCATTCTCTGACATAAAAAATGTAATCAAGAAAAAATCTACAATTTCCTTTTATTTCCTCTCTCTCTCCAATCACTCCCCACACACATTTCTCAAGGATTCTCCCATAAACTGCATCCTTGAATCATCCCTCCCAGTCATGCATTCCATTGCACTTCCTTTCACCGCTCCATATGTCAATGATGGTTATTGGTGAAAGCATGCTTTCTCCCAACCACATGTCATTTTTCATCATAATAAGGTCACTACAGTAAAATTTGTTTCCTGTATCACCACATTTATTATCTAATATATTTCTGTATTAGCGTAAAATCCTTAAAAAGCGTTTCTCTACCAAAAATTTTAATTTTAAAAGTAACTTTTTCTAATAATTACAGTCCCCCCTCAAATAATTGACCAAGACACGAGTATGGATCTCGTGGCCAAAGAAGGTTCAAATGTAACACTCCATTGCAAAGCCAAAGGGCATCCCGAGCCTTATGTCATGTGGCGCAGAGAGGATAATCAAGAAATTCAATACAACGGGAACGCAGGTAAGAACAAATTCCACCTCCTAAAAATTCTCATTTACTTTCCAATTCCTTTCCACGATATTTTTTGCAATACAAATTTTCATTATAAATTGCAAAAAA
>JAQFXU010004219.1:0-14046 GCA_034693705.1 Spatulosminthurus flaviceps
AAACTTTGTAACTGATTTGAATAAAGGCTTAAGATGGTTGACAGCTCTGTTAGACCTTCGGGTATGAATCGGAGTATGTATAAACCCCACTTTTTAGTATTGGAAATAGAAATAGGTAAATTCGTGCCCGTATTTGTTGTTCAAAATGTACGTTGTTTTTTCAACAGTATTATCGTGTGCATAAAAAATTGTAACTATGAATCTATGGCTTACCCTCAAAATTACATCCTTTATAAAGTCGTTAGCTACGTGTCCAATTTGTGAGTTAATTTTTATTTAATGTAGTTTCAAAGTAAGGCAGTGAGCACAATATATTTGCAATAATTATAAAAGCTATCACGTCTGATGAGAAAACATTTAACGGGCTATTTACAATCAGGCAATGAATCTATACTTGCTCACATCACCGTAACCTTCAAGAATGTCGGATATTGGATACGAATTATGCTGTAAGCTCTTATTACAATGCACATATTATATTTGTAATATTGTATGAAAAAGTTATCGTGTCTGACTTACATAGCACAATTTACGTGCTATTCCCAACTCTATAGATAAAACCACGGAATAAATCTATACGTGCTCACGTCGCCAAATATGAGGACATAGGGTGTATAATCAAGGAAGGCAAGGATGTGTTGACAAAATAACTTTTTGAAAACATTCACTAAATAAAATTTCTATAGAACCGGAATTTGATACCTTCTGTTATGCTCAAGTGACTGCCACGGAGTGAGCTGATCAGTGTGGAATAATAATTATTATAATAATGAAAAGGTAAGGACTGTTTTGTGTTGTATGTTTTTTCCGTCTGTCCCTTTTATCAGGGGTGATGTAGCTTTAGCTGGACATTTTACCCCTTACCTTACCAAAGCAAGGCAAAGCTCACAGGAGATAATTATTGAATGATGTAAGACAATCCACATTTTTCCAGTATTTTGGGGGGTACGAGCATGGTATATGTACATTTTATAAGAGAAAACTAAATTAACTAAATTAGATGATATTTATGTACAAACTTGTACTTTTCCCATCCTGAGTGTATTTTACGTTCATAGGACAAGGGAAAGTTAAATGAATTGAGTGGCATATTTATTCCAGAACCTCCCTCTTTATTCTATTAAAATTATTGTAAATTTATCTATAAAAAATATATTAGCAGATATTGTCCAAGTTCTATAAAAATAATACAAATATTTTGTGAAATGAAATTGCTCTACAAATACACAAGACGCATAAACATCACACCTTCCCCTATTTGGAGAGGGCAGGGGGAAAATAATTTCTAGTAGCCAAACCTCTTATTTTGTTTTTCCAAAATGCTAAAGCTATTTAGTGTGATATTGGAGCTCCATTTCTGCCAGGTAGCATGTGACTAATATGATTGTGAATGATTTTATTGAAATATTTACAACTCATTTCCACAACAAACTTATGAGTCTACCTTGTGCCTTTGGTAAACTACAGTTACCACATCAGAAACAATCTCTTCTAAGAAAATAAAGACAGGAACACCATTGTATCCGGGCTCTACGTAAATTATTTCCTGATTGGCGTGAAAACTCATTTACCCCAAGTTAACACTTCTCCACAATACAGGTGAAGCCCGAGCTAAGGTGATTTGCAATTTAAACTCGTAATTGATTTGAAGCATACTTAACCTTAAAGCCTTTTATATTATTGTACTCTGCAATTTTTAAAGTAACATTGTGAGTGGCATAGAAATGAAACATTGGCATGGATTTAAAAAAATAATGGAATGCTCAATGATCATTAATTTTTACGATTTTCGTCTTTTCCTTTAGTTTACCATGTTAAATTTCATTTACTTTGTATCTGTGGATCTACAAACTCCATTCACTCATCATTGACACAAAGTCAACCTTTTTGAAGAACAAATCAAAGTCTTGGAATAAATAATACAATTTACTGAAATTCAGTTGAAATATTTTTGCCACTATTTTTTACCCATTCATACTTTTCACACGTTTTGCCTAACATTCTAATATAAATAGTTTTTTCATAAAAGCATCAAGCATTAAGGCAAAACTGTTACGCTCGTCGCAGCTTGGACCAATTTTCACTCAACCCGTGCAATTGGACATTTCTGGCCATGGAAAAGTAAAAATAATCTTTGCTTACTTTTATTGAAGAAAACAAAAATACTTATTACAATTAGTTAAATGGCGGTCTTTAGGGGTAATATTACTGTTTAAAATAAACGTAAATCTATGTTAACTATTTTTCCTTTAAACGTAAAATGCATAAATTGCTAATAATGCTACATTATTTACTCTCAGTCCCTTCCTCAGCGTAAGCATGACGAACGAGGTATCAGTTGGATCTTCCCGTAATTCCTGCGGAACATTCAAGCTGAATTTCATAAACGGCGTTGAACTCACGCAAAACAGAAACCAACAAGTTTATGCGGTGCTATTTGCCTCAATACTTATTCAAGATTTCCGAAACTCCAGCAGGTCGAAAGGGTCCGGTCACGAGATAATGAAAACAAATACCGGGTTTTTCAACGGGTTGCCCAGACGAAGAGGAACAAAAATTCAAAGATAAATTACCGACTGCGACTGAGAAAGGCCCTTGAGTTTAGAAAACACGTTAAAAAGCTTCCAAAATCAACAAGAGCTCTGACAGGAAGTAAACTACTAATAAAGGAGTTAACAACTCCACACGAGAAACCTTTCAGTACTCCACTCATGTTAGGGCGACTAAATTTTTAATTGGCACCAAATAATAATAATAATAATAATAATAATGGGGTTTTATTTTCCAATTATTGTTTTACACGCATACACAGTACTAGCACCTACATGGCTTACAAGTTAACATACATTACATACATCATACATTTCAAGCACAGGTATCAAGCACCGAAGATAGCTAACAATGTGGAGATAGACAATTCAGTTACCCAACACCGGTGTGATACAAATTACCCTTGGTGTTGTGGCTTCTCTCTCAGGATTTTACAATCAAGTACAATAGGCCCATCCTCGGGATTCTTCCACTCATTGCTTTTTTTCAACGCTGCTCTATATCTTGCAGGTTTCTTAATTGAAAGAATATTTTTTGAAAATATTGGAATTTCTGTTATGAAATTTAAAAAAACGTTCTTTCACTAAAGAAGCCAAAAATCTGTCAAAATTTCTTTTAAAATTTCAAACTATCACAAAATTCTTGGAAATCCTTTAGTTTACTAGTTATTTTTTTATTTACAATTTGAGTTTAGAGTCGGTAGTTTTTTTGAAGTTTCACCTGATGATTCGTACAGTTTCATGCAAAGTCCGGGCTTATAGCCCGTCAGAAAGAATCTAACTTGAAGAAACTAGAAAATCGTGAAAAAGTTTGGCCAAAATTAAGTGAGCATTAAATTTTGGGAATTATTTTCGAACAAAATTGAATTTCTTTGCAAAGTTTATGCAAGGAAAATCATGTAGTGTCATCCCAAATTTTCAAATCATTTCTTTTAACCTCAAACTCCTTTCATTCAATTTGTGATCTAGCGGACATAAAAATATCAGAAGACTCGTGCGCTTTGCCCTACATCATTTCTTTTCTCACTCATTGATGCTGCTAGAAGCCAATTAAAATTTTGCATTGAATAATATCACACCATGACAAGTTGATTTATTGAAGTGAACTTAATGCCCTTCTTTTGGAAATGTTTTAACTCATTAAGCCTGCCAGAAATTTTAATTCTAGAAAATCTGTTATTATTGGTAGAAATAAAGGAATTCCGAAACTTTTTTGTAGTCTACAGCATAACGTGGTCTGTGCACTACAAAATGTATAATAGCATTTTTATATCAATTGAGCTCACAATACGTAAAATTTTAAAATGGAGCCAGCGTTAGGAGTCATACCAATATTCTATCGCTTGCCCACGAGGCGTTAACATAAATATTTGACCAATCGTTATAATGAAGTTCAATATAGCGGATATTTATAACTCAAGCAACAATTTACCAAATGCACCAAAATTTAGCAAAATTCGAATTTCCTAGGATGCTGAAGTTTGACGCCGCATATGAAAATCCACTCCAGTGAGTGTCAGTCAAAGTAGCAGAACAGTCGCAACCAAATCGTAAACAGATAATTAGGTGGATAGTCGACACAGTTTGACGCCAATTAATCGTTTGTTTACAAAAAACAATATAATGTTGACAAGATGTAGTTTATTGCGCCTCCGCGTAAGACATGCACATGGAAAAACTACAAGAGCGATTAAAAGCCATGAAAAGTGTGAACATGCGTTGAAACATAATATGGAAATACTCAACCATATGTATTTGACACATAAAAATACTCGAGAAAAACATTTTGAGAGAGAAAATAATTGTTTGTATTTAAAAAATAAATTATAAAACAAAAATAGATAATAAAAATAATTTTGATTTCAATAATATAACATGGAAGCAATTACATAGTTAAGTGAGACGGCTGTCCAATTTTTCGACCAAATTTTTTTTGCTGGTTGATTTTTAAGCTTATCAGTTGTAATGCAAGGAGTACATCACTTCCCACGTATCACTGCAAAGAAAGGCTACTATACACATTCTGCTCTCATATATCTAGGTAAAAATATTGGAATTTCTGTTATAAAATTTAAAAAAACGTTCTCGCAGAAAAGAAACCAAAAATCTGTCAAAATTTCTTTAAAAATGTCAAATTTGATGTCAAGCAATACCACAATATTCTTGGAAATTCCGATAGTTTACTAGCTAACACATTTGCTGCGTCCAGTTACAATTTCATTTTAGTTAACAGCCAAAGTGCCCATGCTGAATACTTACAATGATACGAAGTGTCAATAACGTCTTTTCCTCTTTAGTCGGCGTCCAAGCTAAACAAAGGAATCTAAAAAGCTTTTATTTGATTTGTAATTGATTGTTGTCTCGGACGAGTCCCAGAAGGACGAAACAACGTTGTCAGCAGTTAACATAAGTCGAGGTTTTTGAGGTTTGGTCACAGTTGTGATTCCCAAAAAATACCCTCAAAATTGGAAACAGTTAGTTTCTATAATTATTGTGTCACTTAATCCAGTGAAAAATAATAAATAAATCTAAAAAGCATTTCCTACACCTCGTCTCGTTTTATTCTCTAGAAATATGCGTGTCCATGCTAGTAAAGGATATTTATCCTTTACTAGAACTTTGTGGAACTTTAACAATTTTAAACCCACTAATTATCTCACCAATAATGTTTCCTTACAAGTTTTGAAGCTCATAACCCACAACTAAAAACCAACTGTTTTTATTTTTTAAAATGAATGTGATTTTCTTACAAATTTTTCCCACCTGTAACGTGTCATAAAAAATTGAATAAATTTTTATGGAATTATTTGTTTATTTGTTAAAGGACAAATTGCACGTGTCAAATGCAAGAACATTTTCAAGAGATCATTTCTTACAATCATTATTTTATCTACGATTTCACTTTACGCATTTTTGATCTGTAAAGAATCTAGCTGTAGTTTTGTGCAATGTTTAAGGACTTCATTTTCATAGAGTGTACTCGAATTCAAGAGTTGTCGCAGGGAAACAAAATAATTTTTGACCTGGTCAAAATTGGACAAAATATCCAAAAAATCAACCTTAAAAGTAAGAGGTTTATTGATTTATTTTTATGTAGATTAAAACAGCAAAGTCCAAGGTACGGACTTGTTCAAGAAAAACGGGTAAATCAATTGTTAACGAACGTTGAGATAATCATCTAAAACTTCTGCTGGAATATTGGTAAATAATTTACCTGGAACGTAATTTGTATGGTTCAAAGTTTTTAAAATTCTTGTTGTAAAATAACTTTCATCACTACTTTGCTTGTTTGAAACGTAATCCTTCATGTATTGTTAACCATTCAGAAATAAAATCACTGATTGTAGCGCCAAACATGGTCAATTATCTGTGTTACTTTACTTCACTTTTCAACATAAATAATTTAGTTGGCGTCCTAATTCAGCAAAATACACAACAAGATTAAAGCTTATCCTGCTCCCTTCGTACACCCTGTTAATACTTGTTGATGCAAATGTCAGACATTTATCGTTCAACCTCAATTTTAACAAAGAAAATTCAAAGACAATTTTTCCACACATTGAAAAGTTTATGTAATTTTCTATTATAAGTTTGAGGATTCTCAAACAACATTTAAGCTGAGATTAGGGTCAGTAGTTTTTTTGAAGTTTCACCTCATGATTTGTGCAGTTTCATGCAAAATCCGTGCTTATAGCCCGTCCGAAAGAATCTAACTTGAAGAAACTCCTGTAGTAAATACTAAATTGGGGGAATGATTTCTGAACAGAATTAAATTTCTTTGGACCTTAGACTCGTGCGGTTTGTCCTACGTCCTACATCATTTCTTTGCTCACTCATTGAATCTACTTAAAGGCAATTAAAATTTTGTATTGAATATTGTCACTTTATTGTATGATGATTTATTACAATTAACATAATAAGGCACTTATTTTGGAAATGTTTTATCTCATTAAGCCTACCTGAAGTTTAAATTCTAGAATATCCGTTATGATTCGTATAAATAAAGGAATTCTGAAATATTTAAAAATTTTACATTACAGCTCTGGCAAGTTCAAAAATGTATTAATATTAGCAAGGTGTACTGACAGCTAAATCAATGCTTTAATTTAAGGCATTTTTTTGGAAATGTTTTAACTTTTTTGTAGTCTACAGCTTAACGTGGTCTGTACACTACAAAATATATAATAGCAATTTTATATCAATTGAGTTCACAACAATACGTAACTGAAACACAGTAAGAATGGAGCCAGCGTTAGGAGTCATACCAATATTGTATCGCTTGCCCACGAGGCGTTAACATAAATATTTGACCAAAGTCGTTCTAATAAAATGCAATACAGTGGATATTTTTAACCCAAGAAACAACTAAACAAATGCACCAAAATTTAGGATGCTGAAGTTTGACGCCGCATATGAAAATCATCTCCAGCGTCAGTCATTGCAGCAGAACAGTCGCACCAAATCGTTAGTATATCAAACGGAGGAGCAATGGAGGATTCCAGCACCTATTGATCCAGCAGAGGAGTAGCGACTTTTGAAGCGATTTTCATGGATTTGCTGGTCTATTTTATTAATCTTAAGAATATAGCTACAGGGAGGGATAAGGACTCACCGAATTTTGACGACTTTTTCAGATGAATTTTAACTTTTAGCACAAATAAATGACGAATTTCTGTGCAACCGTTTCGTGCATAGCACTTCCTCAGGCACACTGAATTTTGAGTATTTTTCGGCGTCGTTTAGGTTTGGGAGGGATTCAATAGATCAGGTGGGGAGGAAGGGTTATTATAATACATGAAGTAATTTAATAGAAGTAAAAAATGTATCTATAGTGTGAAGAGATGTGACTGTAGAGAGTGTGTGTAGTGTGGGAAGAGATGTGTATTTATGTATGTGTTATGTGTAGTTGTGTATGTTGAAATCATAAAATGGAAGAAAAAGATCGTCACGTGACGACCGTGGGTCAGATGACTCCAGGGTCGCCAATCCCCGTCGATCCAGTAGGATCGTCCTGAAGTTGTATTTATTTTTTGAAGGAAAAGTTAGAATTTAAACCTGGTGTTGTGTGTCATTTTTGAAATGGAAGATTAAACGATTTTCGAGTGTTTACCTTGCCAGTTGGTTTTGTGGGGCTTTTGTTAGGGCTGTTATTTTTGCGTTTGAGGCTGCGTGATTGGGTAAATTAAAATGTCTGGAAGCAGTGCTATAGTTAAGATTATCTTTGTCCCTGATTCGGTATAAATGTTCTTTGAAACGAATGCCTAGGGATCGAAGGGTTTGTCCTATGTATATTACATTGGGAAAAAGGTCGCAGAGAATTCCATAAATGACACATTCACTCGTACAGTCAAATCGGTCCTTAATGATATATGTGGTATTCTTGGTTTCAATTTTGAATTTTTTTAGGGTGTGGGGACACACTGAACAAGGTCGGGTTCGTTTGCCTGGTTTCGGGTGACAGGTGA
Organism: Spatulosminthurus flaviceps; assembly: GCA_034693705.1. NCBI lineage: Eukaryota > Metazoa > Arthropoda > Collembola > Symphypleona > Sminthuridae > Spatulosminthurus > Spatulosminthurus flaviceps. The sequence goes on from JAQFXU010004219.1 coordinate 8,015, forward strand.
AAGTACCCCGATTCGGTTCCGGGGGTTCTTTGTTGTTAAGATTGGAATGGACTAGAATACCACTGCCGCAGCTTGAATATGCACGAAGTGTGAATAGTAGAGGTATGGGTAATGGCATGAGCAAGAGTCATATTAAAGTGAGTAAGCCTCGACCAATCCAAATTGCCCCTGCTCCTGGAAGCTTCGATATTGATGAGAATAATGCTGAGGAGGGTAATTTGGGTAAAAATGTAAAGGCAAATGAGCCCTTTGCCTGTCACATGCATGCCTGCATGTCATTGTCATTAGTATTTGGGAGTTGGAATGAGCAGGACGTGTTTTTGGGGTGCTTACAATTAGTTTAAGTTTGTGCCTGTGAACATTTCAACTGAAGTTGAATTTAATTGTTGTAATAATAATTATTACTTGTTTGATTGGGTATTAATATAAATAAACATTAGGAATAACAATCATAAGTGTGAAGTCCAGGGTTTATTTGGGGAAATAATTAATAATTATTATTTTTAGCTCGTCATTTTTTGTAAGTTGTCCCTCACATTGAGAGGATGGCCCTTCGTAATATTAAAACCAGCGATAATTCCCTTTCGAAGGCGTTTGTCTACGTGATAACAACTACGAAGATTGTGAGGTCGGCGGAAGGATTTAATCGGTTTCTTTGGAAAAATATATTTGGTTTGTGGATTGGATAATATTTTTGTAGACGTTAGACGTCCACTGCTTGACTGGCAAGGTTTTCGGATAGGGAGAAATGGGACAGAACCAGTGGTAACACCGAGTTTGTTTTGGGTTTCGGAGTTTGAACTACGTTTGAAGATTAAAGAATTGCAATTTGTGACAACTTGTTGATAGCCGATTGAATTATATCAAGTGGGTAACCACGTTTCTCAAATGTGGAGTATTTTCTACACTGTGCCAAGAAATCATTACTGTCACTGCAGATGCGCGAATACGTAGGAGCTGGGAGTATGGAATGGAACGAAGGAGGTGGCGGAGATGAAATGAATTATATAATAAATAATTATGGGAGTCAGTGGGTTCAGAATATATGGATGTTGTTACTCTGTTAAAAGAATCACTAGTCGAAATGGTCAAATCAAGGAAGGGTCTCGCCGAGAATTATAATGCGCCAAGATCTTGCTGAAATTGAAGGCGCAGATATGAAGTACGTATTACTGAAAGAATCCGTTTCGGAGGATGATGCAAGCTCCCTTTTAACGCTAAAAAAGAAGCCAAATATAATGACTCAAGACTCTGAAGGGACAAGACGTGTCAACTGAAGCTCCGAAGGCTCGACCAAGCCACTTAAAGAAACTCCGAAGAAGAGTTATTATCAAAGACAAAGTGATTAGTTAAATCAATCATTATTATAAATTCTCAGTTTGTGAGTGAAATAACTATAATTATTATTGTAATTTGATAGAACTTTGATTATTGTTGATTTATATAGACAATGAAATTAGGTGTTGAAGTGAGTAAAACGAACGTTGAAATATTATTTTATAATTAAATAAAGATGTAGTAAAAGTCCTAATTCTCGTGATGTTTATTGCTAAGGATATTTACAGTGCTCTCCAAGTCCATTAAAAATAAAATATTGTCGTAAAGTATAAAATAGCATAAAATTAAGCTATTGGAGGCGAGTTCCTTGTTGCAACTTGAAAATCACAGCGACAAAGGGCACGGAGGATTGAAAAATGTTTAACCATGTAAATGTTGTCTGGATCCATTTTGGAAAATTCGTCCAAAAATTGTTTTATCTCATCAATTTAACAGGAAAATAAAACAATTAAATCGTCAATAAAACGTAGTTGAAGAGGTCAGGGAGAGGGTCAGTATATTTTTGAAAAAATTGGATTTCAAGATATGCTAAATAAAGACAAGCGAACACCGGCCCCATTTTCGTGCCCATGGCCACCCCACATTTTTGTTTGAAAAACGTTTTCCCGAATCACAGTGGCCGATTTTCGTCAAAACCGGAATTTTGGATTAACGGTAAAAGTCGAAAATTTGCAAAAAATCACCACACATGGATTTTTTTTGATTATGGTATAATACGACGTCTATTTGCAAAATTTTACCACCCTAGCCTTAACATGCTGGGAACAGGGGGGCTGAATATGGATTTCTTAAACATGGGGAACATGGTTTCTACGGTAACATGGGTGAAAAAACTGAGCACATCGATTTTGTGGGAAACCTTATGTACTTTTTTATAGGGTACCCGATAATTTCATCTCATCAACTTTTGTATATGTTTTAATGAGTAAATCTTTCCGCACTTTAACCCAGTGCTTCGGAAGCTGGTACTGGGTCCTATGTTGGCCCACCCTATAGCAACAGTGTTTTAGTATATTATAATTACATGTTTAAGGTGAAGGTGCTTCAAAAAAATTGATTCACAAAATTCTATTAGAACCAGAAATGTGGGCCGAAATTCGATCTCCCGGAATGCCCAGAGATTAAATGACAAAATTAGTTTTAAGCTGGAATAAGTCCAAAATTTTCAAAAAACCGTTTATTTTATTGTTAATTTGATCATAGGCGCATTCCCCACTTTCACCATTTTGATTAGTTGGACCCCCAACATGCTATGCACGTCCCCCAACATCTATTTCAGAATCAAAATGGAATAAGTCCATCAACTCCAGCTTTTCATACAAGGGACAGGTGAACCGATGGTTAGATTTTGACGGATTCACTTTGGGGTATCGTTTTATCCCTACTGTAACGTTTGACATATTAAAATAATTTTCCATGCAATTTTGATTGCAACAATACTGAATTCTCATTCTCCTCAAAACCCCTGTTTAGACTAAACTTTAAAGATGCATTTAGAGTACTTTATTGGTAAAAGTGAATTAAATGCACTCTAATAATTCTTATTTATTTTCTCTCCCACAGAGTAAATCCACGGTAAGTCCACGGGGAATATGTAAGCCCAAAACATCATATTTTTTAAAATCAGTCATCATTTTTGGCAAAAGGAACGTGTGCTGGGTGTCATAACGAATTTTTGTAATAGGTTAAGCTGTTACGGTATTATGGCCAAAAACGCAATTTCTGGAATTTAAGTCTGTATCACCTGGACTAATGGGGCGATGTGACTCATTTTTGAACTAATATGTTCAGAAATAAGTTTTTCAGAGCAGGTTTTCACCGTTTTTGGAAATTTGGAAAAATGGCTGAAATATAGGGTACAGAGTTGAAATAATTTGCGAATTAATCTGATTATTAAAACGCCCTAGATCATGAATTTTCAATTTACTTCTACTCTGTCCTACTGTCCCCTATATTTCAGCCATCAATGTTTTTGAAGCACCTTCACCTTCAACATGTTCAACAGCTTCCGAAGCATTGGGTTACACGGCGGAAAGATTTCAAAAGATTTACCAATTAAAACATATAGAAAAGTTGATAAGATGAAATTATCGGGTACCCTTTAAAAAGTACATAATTTTTCCTACAAAAACCGATTTTTACTTGGTCACCAGATGTGCTCACTTTTTTCACCCTTGTTACGGTAGAAACCATATTCCCCCATTTACCCCATGTTTAAGAAATTCATATTCAGCCCCCCTGTTCCCAGCATGGTAAGGCTAGCGTAATGAAATTTTGTGAATAGATGTCGTGTTATACCATAATCAAAAAAATCCATGTGTGGTGATTTTTTGCAAATTTTCGACTTTTGGCGTAAATCCAAAATTCCGGTTTTGACGAAAATCGTCCACTATTGCAATTTGCAAATTTAAAAACAATAATTTAAGGACCAATTCAGCTAGACGAACCACTTCCGACGTGGGTGGGTCCAGAATATCTCGTCTGTCGAGAAAATATGATAAGGCTGTGAGGCCTTTCGAGTGTTTAATGACAGTATAGAGATTAGTAACATCACCAGTGACAGGGGTAGGGTGATCTTTAAGGTATGAATCAGTTCTCTGTAGAAGTGGTAGGCAGATTGCATCAACAAACTCAGATATTATTGCAGTCGGATAGGAGATTGTTGAAACAATTGGCATGCCTTGGTTATTAGTTTTATGGATTTAATCATTTAATGTGTTTGGGTAGGGGGTAATGGTCAACATTGGGGGGTAAATATTTAGTGAGAGGGTTGATGGGGCTAAGATGGGGGTAATTACGAAGGCCTATTTTAGTAATTCCCAATAATAATGACCCCATATTAAACCACGTAAGTAATATAATTATTTTAGAAATCAATGCTTGAAAATGTTACAAGTTGTCTCAGTTCTCAAGAATAAACTGGGTATCCTGCGGGTACAAATCCGCACGAATCATAGGCATATTAATATCATATTAAAATTTAAAATTAATATATAATAATATTAAAATTAGATTTATTATTGATTCTCATTATTGATGCTTAATGTATATACGAATAGCTTTGTTTACAGGTGCGACTTCCTGTCTAAAAGTGATATATTCAAACGAGATTGAGCGCAGATAGCCGTTTCTTCCGCCGGTGTGAACTCTTGCTTTTGAATTGAAACTAAAGGTGTCGTTAAAGCGCTCCTCCCCGTTACATGTTGATTTCATAATTATTGGCCTTGTTGATTGGGCTTGTGTAGTACCAAATGGATTAGATTTTCCACCCTCCGCGCGGAAAAAGTTCCCAGCATGTTCACCCGTTACTTCGATCCAATCGCTACTGGGCCATAAACTATGTGGTGCCTGTTGTCCATCGTAATGTACGTATACAAAACCAAGTGGTGGGAATGCTCGGTTTCGTAATTCATTGAGCTTGTTTTCCGCCAATTCATTGCGATCTAAAATATTTGCAAAAACAATAAATAACAATATGTGTAGGATCATCTATTCTATGTGTTTGTTTTAAATAGACCTACAAAGCAGATTACGAAGCTCGCCTGCATATGCTTTGACTTTCCAACGCAGTTGCAACACTTGATCCAAAACTTCACCTTGACCAAATACAAACTGCAGTAAAACTATATCCACCATAACAATTGTAAACGTGAAAACCAACATCGTATCACGACGCAATTCGAAACAAATTATTTTGTTGTAAATTTATATTAGTTCTGTGAGCGTATTTTCGCTTGAATCATCGCGTTTGATCAAAATTATCCAACTAATATTTTTCGAACACGACAATGTCCATAAATACGCAAAAAATATTCAAAAAATGATGTCTGAAATAGAATGTTTTGAAATGGAATCCATTGTAGCATGCAATTAGAAATACGAACTTTAAAATTTAAATTACTTGATTTCCCTGACATTACTTTGACAATGCCCGCAAGACAATATTGCAATGTTAATTTTGTTTAGTAAATATTTAGACTTTTACTTCTTATTTATAGTCATTAAACTAAAAACTGCGACGTGAGAACTTATATCAATGAAATTAGGAGGCAAAAAATTACCCTAAAATCTGCACATCTGGGGGTAATAATTCACATATTTCATCAAGTAATTTTTGTCAAATTTCAACCCCCACTGACCGCATATAACGGTACCGTAACGCCGGATGAACCTCCACCCTGACCGTAATGAGTTACAGTAATTGTATACAACGTTTATACTAACGCGTTGGTACTACCACAGTGGTCGTTGGACCTCAAGATGACAACTTCGTTTTTCACCCAAATTCGAAGTATATGAATTAAGTATGTTTGAAACTTTATATTCAATCTTCATTATCAGATGCATAATTTTGTTAAAGACAGTCACCATGCACATTAATTGTAAAGAATACATTTAGACATTGCCGGTTTTGACTGAATGATTCGATTGGTAACTATTTTTTATTACTTTATTTTAACAAACTTCACTGCTTTCAGTAAAAAAAATTGTCCAATAAAATCATTTTGTCAAAACCGATATGCCGTTGATTTACAATCTTTGAAACTTTCAGTAAAAAAAAAAAATAACCATTGAATCAGGACGTTGCGTTCTACGTTTGTACAACATGTAATGTACATCGTCGGCTAAAGTGCAAAAGGGGCCATAATTTTAGAAGCGTTGTGCAAGAAGGGGCTATATGCAACGATCGCTTA
>JAQFXU010004220.1:0-14038 GCA_034693705.1 Spatulosminthurus flaviceps
GATGTAAGGGAGAAGGGACAATGTAAGTTAAATTCCAATATGCATTTTTATATAACTGAGCATTTTTCTGCCAAGTAATTTGTTGACATTGAGCAACGAGCAAAAGTTTTGACTGGTTGGTCAAAACAATTTAATTGGAGGTGTCAAAATGAATTCTCACGTTACATTTTTGGTCAAAATTTGGGTTGGAGCTGAATTTTTCAATGTGGTCGAAACGTGGCAAAATTTTTATTAAACATTGTTACATACAATTTGACTAAAATTTCTGTCAAACCAACTCTAATTTGCTTACAATTTGAGCAAAATGTCGTTCAAACTTAGAAATTTGATGCAAATCGACCCCATTTCCATTCAAAATAACCAAAATTCCTTTGAAAATTTGTCTAAAATTAATGTCAAATGGGCCATAAATCTTAGTCTCAATGGCCTAATTTCATTCCAATAAGCCCAAATCTCAATTACAATGAGCAAACTAATTTAAAATTTTGGACACAAAAATTTCCCTAAAAAATATTTTGATTTTTTCACAGACTCTCTTGTCTTTGACAACAGCTACAGCAAATATCGGCCCAAGACCCTCCACTACATAATTCACATTCAGCATGCTCAAGACAAAAGTAACAGTAAATAGAATTTCGACTCTTATTTCCAATAATATGTTTTGTACGTACCTGAGTAAATCTTGCTAAGAAGTTCCCCTATCCTAAGTCCACCCAATTCACCCCTTTTTATACCTTCACTACATGTAAGAGCATTTCCTAATTTTTGTCTTGATTATCTCAAGTTAATTCTGTGCAGCTCCTCGTACTGATTGAATTGTTGTCAGTTTCTAATGAACATATTAAATTGATCAATTTACTATATTCTAATTCATTAATAAAATCACTCCTTGAATAGATCAGCTATGTATACTAGGTAATTTGCTCTAGATCATACAAACTTTACCGTAGTACCTGTTTTGTAATGCAAAAAACTGGTTTTTTGTCCATTAAAATTCCGACACATTTTTTACCATCAACACCTTCAAGCTTTTTGCTCACCGTTGTCGCGACTTCTGTGCTACAAACCTCCATGTGCGTCTGTAGCCAAAAGAGGACAATTACATGTAAATAAGTAGAAAAGAAGGAAAAATATGTTTGATTCTCCTTCTTACGCGTTATAACTTCTATTAATAATACGAGTCAATTTTCAATTACATTCAACAACATATTTCAACATTTAATCATCTTCGTCTGTCTGCCATCCCTAATAATTCATTAAGCTTGGGTCGAAAATTTTCAGGAAACATTGATTACAAAAAAATAATAGAAAAATATATATTATAAAAATTAAAATATATTATCAGCTCCCCCCACCCAAAAAACAAAAAGTAAGAAATTTATGTGGCCATAAATGATGAATATTCCTGTGCTATTTTTCCATTGTAATTTCCCATTAAAATCCCATTAATAATTTTGACAAGACAATAAAGTTTTCACAGACTCGTGGAAAAATTTCCAGCAATATTATTTACATAAATACATATGTAATGTGATAAAGTATATAGTCACTTAAAGCAGTTGTAAAATTTTTAGCATTCCACAACAATTTTTCCCCTTAATTATTTCCCATACATTTTTATTACAAACCTTGGCAAATCATTTTTGTTCCTTTAAAAAAAACTTATCATATACTTTTCACAACCAAATTTTCACCCCTTTTAAAACATGTAAATCTTCATACAGGAATTCACACAAAATGTGGTCCTTATTCAGGGTTGGAAGGAAATAAAACTGTAAAATATTTTTTCTCTCTCACTCCTCAGCGCACTTACTTAGATTTTTTGTATTTGGCACTCTCATATTGTTTGACATTGCACTATACAGAAACGTCCTTGTACCTCTCACCTGTCAAAACCTATATGTGTTACAATTGAGCAATACATTCACTCTTAGGACTTTTGTTGAGCAAACTTTATCACCCTGTCAAATTTGGAGAAAAACGTTAATTACAGGAGGAGTGAGAAAAAATTGAGAATTTTTAAACCATTTAAGTTAAATGATTTAACGCACTCATTTATTCCCATAAAGTCACAACAACTTCAGTGCTTTTTATGATTTTATTACATGTTTATTCATATGTACATGTTTCATGTAAAGGGTCAAGACTTGATGAGGTAAGAAATTTTGTGGAAATTTCATCTTTCACTTTTTTATACATACATACATACACACACACAGAAACAGACCCGCACAGAAATATACAAGACGGGTGGGGAAAATAGGACAATGAAATCCACTTCCAACAAGTTAAGGTAATGATGGACCGGTTCTTTTCTATGTATTTATGTGTATAGAAGAGATTTCTTTTTTTAGCGTATAGGAAAATCTTGTTGAGAGTTGATTGTACTATTTTTACCTTGTGCACACATACATTATATTTAAGGAAGTGGTTTCTACATTGCCTTTGTACATGGATTTTTGCGGTGTGGTAATAATTATGGGCAGGTTTATTTCAAAGAATTTTTTCTATTTGCATATAAACTAAAGAGCCGCAGCATATTTACTACAAAGGTAGTTATTACATTTACTTTAGCCTAAATACTAAATGTAGAGGAAAAGTTGGCTGTGTATAGGGAGAGATGATGAAGTTGAGCAATGAGAATTGTTTTTCTTATGTAAGAAAGTAATAATAAAAAATTCCCAACCAGAAGTTTTCAATGCCGAGCCGAATCATGAGGTTTGTCATTCTTATGTGAAAGATTGGGGAAGAAAGTTGGTCAAATTAGGGATTGGTTCTGGACCTTGTTTCTATATCTTTTAATTACATAAGAATTTTGTGGGTTCGTTTTCAGTGTGTGTGTGGGTGTGTAAATAATACAAAATATCAAAATGTCGTCAAAATTTACTCCCTCGGAGAGAGCGGCTTTGAAGAAGGTGATAAAATTTTGATAGTCGTGGTAAATATAGAAATTTCAACGATTTTTTTGTAAATTTGTTTTTCAACAGTTTCGAGTGTGTATCCGTGACTTAATTGAGAAATTTGATGAGTTTGATTCCCATGATGGAGATCTAATACGCTGGCTGAGAGGTGAGAAAAGTTTTTAGAGGTTCGGTTTTTCCGAGTGGATTTTTGTAAATCGATTTTTGATGGTAAATATTTTCCTTTTATATTTATTTTGTGTGTGTGAGTGTGTAAATTTACACGTGGTTATGTTCATTTTTTGTATTACTTTGACAGCCCGAGACCTGAGTGTGAAGAAGGCGGAGGCGATGATTCGATTTGTAATAATTTATCATTTTCAGAGAAATTGTTATTTATTTTTTTCGACTAATTTTTTGAGATGATTTGAAAAAATAATGTGGGATTTTTGTTTTTTAGTCAGTGAAGCAGAAAGAAATTGATAATGTGGAGGAACAAAAATATACTCCGTTGTCGGAATATCTTCTAGAGAAATTACCTTTTACGCCTTGTGGATATGATAAGGAAGGGACTATCAGTGAGTGGTGTTTTTTCCATCAACTTTAGCTTTATTGAGTGGTGTTAAAATATTTTAGTGGGATGGTGCAATACGTATATGTTATTAAATTTAAGAGTTATTAGTACAAGCTCCAGGAGTTTAAAGCACTTGGAGAAAGACGTGGAAAAATATTCTCAAAATACATATGTGATAATTAAGTTACAGGATTAAGTTGAGAACTGAGAACAAAATTGTTTGAATTTATATGGGTGAGGTTTTTTAATGGAAATGTTTTGGGTTTTTATAGTCTGCGTCATCCCTTTTGGAAAATGGGACTTGAAAACTCTGCTGCAAGAAGGTTACAAGGCAGAAATGGTCAATTATTTAGGAACATTTTTTGAAAAATATCTCCATTACCTTAAAAAGACAACCACTCCTGATGAGTTTTGTTTTGAGGCCGTACTTTTGCTGGATCTGGCGGAATTCTCCGTTTATGACCTCATGTCCAACCAAGGTAAGGGTGGATTGTGAACAAAAATTTTCAATTACAACTTGCTCGGAAAGGATGGAAAAAATTAATTTATTACACTGTTAAAAATTCCACTACTATCACATCGAGGATTTTTACATGGAAACCTGTGCGTGCGGGATAACGTTTGAATTTATTCAATGGGATTCCTGCACTAAAAAATAATTTTGAAAATCAAGGTCGAAATTTAATTAGTGAGAAACTGTGGTTACAATTAGCTGACCTCCCTGTTGAATTCATTAGCACAAGAACAATGAATAGGGACAATACTTCAATCTACAGGGACGCCTGTTTAATTTTAACAGGTTGCAGTGCAGTGTAAAAACATTTCGTCCAAGCAACCTTTTCTTTTGTAACTGATTATCCTTTGTGTACATAAATGTACGGGAGACCCTGTTAAAATGCAAGGGAATTCCCCATGGGACCCTGTCTGTGTCCGATGTTGATATTTCCAGACTATTTTTAACAGTGTGATTTCAATTGTCATTGGATTTTGCATTTTTAGTTTTCAGCTACCTTCTGGAAATGCTCAAAGCATATGAAGACCATTATCCTGAAGTAATGAAAGCAACGTACATCGTGAATGGTTAGTAGCAATAAATCCTCAATCTGTAATCAATAGAAATTTTATTTAGTGCCTGAAATAATTTTTTTGTCCCATTGCTCGTCCACGCAGTTCCTAAACTATTTGAGATCCTCTTTTCGATGATCAAGCCTGTCTTACCTATTCGCACCCTGTCCAAGGTTCAAATCCACGGTGGGGGACCGGACCAATGGAGAAAGGCCTTACTAGAGAAAATCGATTTTAAGCAATTGCCATCTTTCTACGGAGGATCCAACTCTGCCCATCCCTTCGTGAGTCACCTTAATTAATTCTTTCTCATTGCTAAAAAAAAGATAAGAAGCGAAAGGGATTTTTGTCTGAGAATTCGCCAACGTTTAGTCGTTTGATGGATTAAAAATATACGTTCATATTTCATTAAAGTACTCAAACCGATTTGGAATGACGTGGCCCGCAAGAGCAAAGGACTTCCCGCCTGAAGACTTCCTAACCGTAACTGTGGAATCAAGAGAGAAGTTCACCAAGAGCTATGAACTTTCAGTTGGAGATCGGATATCCTGGAATTTTAAAACAGATTCATATGACATTGGATTCGAAGTTTTGTGCAATGGAATTCAAATGTTTCCATATGCTAAGGCCGACGCACATTTACATACACAGGATGGGCTCATTGATGTGGTGGACGATGGGACTTGTAAGTTTAAAAAAATTGCGTCCACATTTTTAGTAGTACCAAAATCGTGGTGGTTGAAATTGCTGACATTTCAGTATTTTTATGTGACAGATACCTTGGTCTTTGACAACAGCTACAGCAAATATCGAGCTAAGACCCTCCATTACGTCGTACTGGTTGAGAAATAGAGTAATAAATTATCGCCTTTGCCGTTCCGTGTGTGCATTTTGTATTTAAACCAATCCGCAAGTATTTTGAAATCATTGAATTCTCGAAGTTAAGCTGTGTACAAATGAATCATTCTAATTGTAATGCAACATCCCAGTAAAATCTCTACCACGTAGTAGTTCTTGAGTAGCTTTTTGTAAATCCACAATTATTGCAATTTTAGCCACGACAGTATTGAAAGTACTGAAGCGAGAAGAGTGGTAAATAAAGTATGATGTAGCTCACAGATAATGTAAAAGTAGTACCAATGATTTGATTCCCAAGGGATATCCTTGGTCAAGATATCGTAATTGTTGTAGTACAAATTTCCAAGTAATTTCTATTATGAATAAATGTAATAATCTTTTTAAATAGCTTCATTTTACGCTTCATTTTAATTTGTCTGCCTAAATACTTCGCTGGGTGCAAGAGATGAATATGAAAAAATTTATACAGGGATATCATTCATCGATGTCATTCCGAAAAGCTGGTAATGGTCAAAGAGCATTGACCAATGAAAATGTGAAAAAAGTCTTTCTTGGGATCTATTATGAAGGTACTTAACAGTGCTTGGCGGCGGTCATCCTTAACACGGTTAAAACCTGGGATTTTCGGTTTTTCTTACTCCAACCAAAATATCTAACAAACAACTGGGTGGATTTCATTCAATTTTTCACTACTTTGTACGGAATATCATTCTGCGGGATAGCTTTTGACGAAATTTTGAAATTATATTTTTTATCACGCGAAACTTGAATTTTAAAAGCAGCAAAAAGAAATTTTAACCGGCCAAAATCATTATTTCCATTGAAAGCTCCAAATTTCGCGGGATAAAAATTTTTAAGCGTTGATTTACCACCTGTAAAGTTATTCCCAAATTAAGCCACTACTGAAGAATTAAAAATTCGAGCAATGACAATTCTGAAAGATAAAAAAGCTTTCAGAATTTGGTAACCCCATGTCTCTACGTGCATTACATCAAATGCTGCAGCACATCAAAATTCCTTAAACTTCAGAAGGATATTACATAGTGTAAATGCAATAATATGCATTAGGTAGGTTTCCAACAAAATTTTTTGAACATTTTTCATTTTTACATTTTCGTGAAATTTTCACACATTTCATACCAGCAGGTTCAAGTAAGTCATGTCTCTCCATTTACGTAATCTTAAAGAATTTGACTTCCGGTCCCACTATATGGACGGCGCAATGGTGCCAAAGCAAATTTTTTTCCAAGTTGCGTAGGAGTACAATTTCTCGAAATAATGGGTGGTGACACTTTAACTCGTAACTTCGTTTTTTTAAATTCCTAGAATTCCGGTTTTTTCGTATTTGGACTACTAGTGAAGTGCTAAGATTCCTCTGTTTTCAAATAATGAAATATTTTCGATTTTAAAATCGATTTTATAAATTCAAAATTGATTTAAAATTTACAAATTTCGACCTCATAGGGGCTAAGGAATCATCCATTTCTTTCGTCATACTTAAAAGCTCAAAATTCTGCGATTGCGTACATATAATCATAGATGGTAGGAAAATCAAAACGCAAAACCGATGCCAATGCTGTGCACAGTAAGAGTGCGGTCATTGTCCGCGCCGAGATTGTGTAATATATGCAAACAAATATGAAATGAAACATTTAAACTATCACCGCTGATTTTAATCAAAAACTAAGGCACTAAAGATGAAGACGCAATCTAACTACTGTAAATGTACACCTGTCCTTACCCCATGGCCAGTTTTGCCCTTGGTCATATAGTCACATGAATTTTGTTTGACAATTTTCAGAATGGGCCGAATAAGATTGTTGGCAATATTGACCTACAAAATTGGACCGGTCCGCGTTGCTTTCAAAATACTTATCGATAAATCGGTGAATAAGAACAAAACCTGGACTTTGTTACTTGTGAAGAGCCGGAAGTAAGCTCACAACGATTCGTAAAGGAATAGATTATTGGATCATTTCAAAATAGTTGAGTTTCAAATTATTAATTAAATTTTAAATTAAATTTTAAACGTGCTCATATTATTGTATAGTTACATGATAACAATTAAGACAGCGGTTCAAACGTCGACACGCGCAAAATGAACTACAGAAATTGTTTTGGGCAAAGCATGCCACCAAATCCAATACGTTATAGCACCGATTGGGGAATGATCTTATGCCATTTTTTGTGGTGTAGTTTTTCCTCCGTAGCTACGCTTGCCCTACTTGAAGCAGCGTTTTAACCAACTTTACACGTTCATTTCACGTTTCTTATACTTGCCTGAGATAACTCCATTTTTTTTATCCAGGCTGAGGATGAAACCGTAACTGCAACCCTGGGAAACATGAGCAGAACACGAAAGCTCCTGCTGCTCAAATTGTTGGCTTACGGCCTTTTTCGAATTGGTCTGTCCAAACACATGAAACTCGTGATTTCGGTCTTTTTGATAACATAATAATTATGCTATCAAAAAAGACGAAATCATTTTCTTTTAAAATTTATTTAAAAATTTAATTTAAAAAATGAAAGAAAAAGAAAGGAACGAAATTATTTCGTTCATTTTGACAATTCTGTGGATGTTACGTAATACAAATAAAATAAGCATAAATATTTAAATTAATTAAGCGAGAATTATCCCTGACTGCGTTGGGATAGTGTTGGAGGCCTAGAGCTCCTTGATAGTTTGTTATGGTAAGTCTATGACAAAATACGCATAATCATTTAATATGTTGCATGTTTATTTTTGTGGCGGATAGATAAGTACTTTTATGCACGTGAATGCATATGAATGTGATAAGTACAGCCTGAAACGAAGAACAAATCATAGCTAAGTGCAAATATATTTATAAGGCTAAATGACGTGTGCAATGTAAGTGCAAGAGCAAGTTCAGTAATGCTATGGTTAAATGTATGCATTAGTTAAGTATAGTACGTCAGTGTATAGTTAAGAATAGAAGTAAGTATGAGTAAGCATGTGAATAATATGAGTGCGAGCTCCAGCTCACACTATTCAGTTTCATATTCAGTCTGAGTAGCATCTAATAAATAAGAGCAAGCAGCTAAACCCAATAAGACCCGCACTTCCTTTCATTGACAAAGAGTTCATACGCAGACCCAACACCACTGACATTTACTATAACATCAAACCTTGTGATGAACAATATCATATCAGTACACAAAGACAAACGCTTAAGTAAAAAACATTTTTTTCTTGATTTATGTGGTTACGAATAACTGGGCATCTTAAAATATTCTGTATAAATGAAGGATCATTTATACAACATTATAACACATTTCAGTCTATTATTCTTATTTTCTTAAGTTCTCTTGTTATTTTGTACAACTTTGTATAATATTTATTGGGATGTTGGCAACGCGGTTACTTCTGACACGCATATACATATTCATACCAGGGCTTATGCTAGCCACCCTCGGAGCTATCTGGCTTCTGCGGAAGTGGAACCTTCTAATAACTATGAGTGTTTTAGTTATTAGTTTAACTATTGAAAATTGAGGTCGGACAATTTTTTTGGAATTTGTTCAAAAAAAGAAAACCGGACACATCCGAGTAACTTGAATTTTAATAATAATAACTGGTGTTGGTTGCTGGAGCAGATTTATTTTCTCAAATGGCATTAAAGGGACCTTTAAAAGTCCTCGAATTTATTTTGTAATATAAGTTAATAAACTGTATTTAAATACTTTAACTTTTGATGCACGTAGCTTCTGTCATTTTTGTTTTTCAAAATAGTTTTTAAACATCAAAAAATTTAAAAATTTAAAATGTTCCCGTCCGAGGAACTTTCGCTATCAGTTGTAATTATTATAACTACTTATTTATATATAATAATTATCATCTTCTGATAGACAAATGTTTCGTCATAAATAGAAGTGTAGCGTTACAGCGACTTTATAAAATTATACAGGAGGCATATACTTAAGCAATTATACAGTATAAAGATGTAGCCCAATCACGCTGGCCTTATTAACACCTCCTGTACATTAATTAGATTAATTACATTTAAAGGAGGAAAGATGGACAGTCCACGAAGAAATCCGTTGTGTAGCAAGTGGAGGATCAAATCGTCGAGTGGAAAAGAGGCTTTATAATTGATCCCACTTCTGAGGATGGAAATTTCCAAACATCAAGCAGCGAAATAACAACATCAATAATATTGAAGTGATTGGATTGCTGATTGGGGCTAGGGGGACGAAAGCCTATTTTTTGAATTGTTCCGAAAGAGGAAAGGATACCAGTAATCTGAGGATTTCATAAAATTTCACAAAATCATTTAAACAAACCATATTTTTCAATGTACCTTAAAAAGTTTCCATCAAAGTATAACAAAACGACGAATTTGTGTCTTTCGGCAAGCATCATTGTGGTGCCAGTTGTAAAATAAATGTTTTACTTTCTCTCTCTCGATGTTAAAGCAATGTTAACATAATGCATATAATCGCATTTTTATTTTTACCAAGTAGTTATATCCAGCGAAAAAATCCGAAATGATTTCGAACAATTATTGGAAAATGAATGGTTAGTATTACGCGGAAATGATAAAATTCTACAATTTATGCGGTGTACCAAAACGAATTTCATTATTAGTACAATATTCCAGTAAAATCTCTGCACCGTAATAGTTCTTGAACAGTTTTTGTCAATGAATGAATGCAAATAATATAATCATGAAAGTATCAAAACTACTGAAGCGTGAAGAGTGCACACTGTAGTGTTATGTAGTACATACAGATATGTAAATATGCACTTGGGAATCAAATCATCCTTGGGCAAGTCATAGAAATTATTGCAGCACTTTCCACAATACTTGTGTTTTAATTGGATGTGTAAATAATAAATAAATATTATTGAATGTCATAAATGTAAGCTTCACTTTACTTTTTCCACATAAATACATACTTCGCTGACAATGAGTGCAAGTGTACTTTACCTTTACAAATCAGTACTTTACAGCATAACGTTGTTATTAATAAGGAATATTTGTTAAGGCGATGCTATGGGCACGCAGGCAGAAAAGGTAAAGAATGGTGTCCTTATAAATTTGCAAATGGTATTTTGGCACCCTGTAAAATTCCCAAGCGCAATTATATTAGTGCCTTTATTTTATAAAGTTTTTTGGTTACACCATAACGGCGGAAATATCTCGCCCCATAAATTTAATCGCTATATTTTTGTAATGCTAGTGGGGTTTGCGTTTCAGCCACTGTCATAATTATCACGTTCTCCGATCGTATGGATATTTACAGTGAAGCTGCTCCTCACGTCGCGTACATACTATCGTGGGCAATATTATGGAATCATTATAAATGTAGGTTACCATTATTTACAGCTCTTTTCAATAAAAAACGGGTCCGAAGACCAAAACATTTTTCTATAAACGCTGACCTTAACTCATCCCGAAGATTAAAGGAATATCATGATCATTCAGAATATCAATATGCCTATATAAAACGTTATTGTATTGAGCATAATAATTACTACAAGCATCTGTATACATCTAAATCAAAGAACTTTGATTCCGTATGAATTACCTTGAACATTCTGAAAAATTACTGTCGTCAAGCCATGTCTTATGAAGATCTATTCCTGGAAACAATATTCCGTTAATAATTGTGGCACTAAAGCTAAATGAAGCAGAAGTGTCCAGGATTCTTAGAGCTTCGGATTTTCAAAGATGATGAGCAACAAAGAAACAGCCACACTAGCTGAGGTAATTGAATTGAAAATTCAAATAAGAAATAAATATACAGAATATAAACTGTATGTGAATATAAACCCAGTATGAAGCAATTACAAAAAAATCAATAAAAATAATAATTTTTTTTATTGTGTATTAGTTTCGTCTGTCCTGTAGCGACATCTTGGACAAACTTGACGCATATGACTCACATGACAAGAACTTAGTTCGGTGGCTTCGAGGTAAAATTTTATTATCATCTTAAATTCTGTATTTATTTACAACGCTAGATATACCTTAAAGCATAATTTTATTTCTATAAATAGCAAGGGATCTAAATGTCACCATGGCCGAGCAGATGATTCGTGAGGTGTTTTTATTATTCTGCCATTTTTACTTCTGTTGTGCGTCATTGAGACATAATAATTACTTCATTCAATTTTCATTACAGTCATTGAAATGGCGTGAAGAAAATGACGTCGATCGATTGAAGACCCAGTTATTTTCAGAAAAAATCCTTGAAGATTTGCCCTTCTCACCCGTTGGCCATGACAGAGAGGGGACAATTAGTAAGTGGACCAAAAATTCTTGGGGTTTTAAACAGAAAACAGCTATCGCCTTTTTTTAAAGAATTTTTAACATTTTATTTATACAAAAATAAATATTAATAACAAAAACAAAATGGCTGCCTTTCGAAAACCAACATGGCTCTTTTTTTAAACGTATATTATGGCTTTATTTAGGCACTAAAAGTGTCTATTTTTAAAACCACTTCTTTTTTAGAATAGGTTGACCGTTTGATGGTTTAACAATAAGTTTGAGACCCTTTTACTTTTACATTACAGTTTGCGTGGTTCCTATGGGTAGATGGAAAGTAAAAGAATATGTGCAAGCTGGAAATGGGAACCTACTAAGCTTGCACATTATCCAAATCTTTGAAAGGTACTTTAATTACACGAAGACAACCAATTCCATTGAGAACATGAAAACTCAAGTCAATCTGATTTTTGATTTCGAAGGATTCACCCTTCACGAATTTATGTCCAAACAAGGTTAGGATTTTAAAAGTTTGTTGGCGGATTTACAGAAACCAATGCTAAATTTGATATTGTATTTTTTAATCAAGTGATTGAATTAACTTTCCGAGTGATGAGAACATACGAAGCAAATTACCCGGAGAGGTTGAAAGGAGCATTTTTGGTGAATGGTAAACAAATTTCGCTTATATTCTTCCAATTTAAATATATAACGGGCGCAAGCGCCGTTATTTAGTGGTGAATTTGAAGTAATAAGTTTTTTATATGCCAATGCACAATACAGTTCCCAAGGTGTTTGAAATATTTTGGGTAATTGTTCGACCCATCTTTCCCTCTCGAACACTTTCCAAAATACATATTTTGGGCGGAGAACCTGAAAGTTGGAGGAAAGGTTTACGTGACATTTTCCACTATAGAGAATTACCGTCTTGGATGGGTGGCTCGAACGCTGCACATCCTTGGGTAGGTGAAAGCATTCCTACCAAGCTATTGGCATATTCTTGAGGATAAGTATAAAAATTAAAACTCAAATTAAATTTTACGAAATTATGCTCGTGTATTAAAATGGTTTAGTACAATAACCGATACGGGGAGACTTGGCCGGCTCGAACAGAAATTTTCTCATCGGAGGAATTTATAACTGAAATTGTACACCCAAAGCAGAAATTTCTAAAAAATTACCAGCTCCAGCCTGGAAATCGCATTTCCTGGAATTTCAAGACAGATTCCTACGACATTGGCTTCGAGCTTACTCTTAATGGAGAGCGAATGTTTCCGTATGCCCGAGCTGATGCTCATTTGCATGTGCAGGATGGACTCGTGGATGTGGTGGAAGCTGGCACTTGTAAGTTTCTTAATTTCCAGCAGGGCTATCGCTTCAACTTATTTGCTGTTATCGCGCCTGCGCATAAATAAGAATCTCCATTTTAAATTTAGCAATATTGTTGTTATATTGTATTATATTTATTGTTGTTTTTTGCTATTATATTATGTACGTTTAATAAGTTATCCATTTCATTATTAAGATATTTACATACATACTGGAAGCATTTGAGAAATAATGGTGTACATAATTTGCTATTCCAGATTGCCTCGTCTTCGACAACACATACAGCAAATTCAGACCTAAAAATTTGCATTACGCTATTCACGTTGAGTGTGATTCATCAAGTGAAGACTCTCCTATATAACGGGATGGAATGGTACTGCATTTATAATACCGGGCTTACACCATACAACGATATGTGGATGATTATTAATATTTGTCATGGTCAAGATATAATAAATGTACAGTGCTGTGAGAGCTCAAAGACGCAATGAAAGTTCACTGTATAGCTTTGTAAATAGCATGAAAAGTTGTTATTATAATCAATATTATTATTTTACAGCGAATTCATCAGGATTTCATGTAAGCAATACATAAAACGAGTAGGGTTACATACACTTTTTGCAATAGCATAGTTAGGTTACGTATTTATTCTAATGTTAATAACGCAGTCACCCTGGTCTTACCAGTAAGCTTTTGCAGTTGAATGTGAATTGCAATGAAGTAATACAATCACCAAATTAATTTTTGTCACTGTACCCGGTGGAAACCCCTATTCATAAAAAAAAGGAAATGTTTTGTAGGTGAAAACATACGATGCTCAGCTAAACTTAAAACTATGACAAAAATGTTATTACGATTGAAAATTACTTTTATTATTTCCAATCCATAGGGAAAAGAAAAAAAGGGATTCTAGATGCAAGATGAGATGCGACTTTACATGTACAAACAAGATTAAGGGGCGAGAGTAAGGAAATAAGCGTTCAGAAAAAATCCTCTCAAATTGACACTTGATCTTTGATGAGGGATTTTATAGTATATCGTCGGGTAAAGTCCAAAAGGCGCTATAATATTGTTTTTTC